>PQWD01008675.1:0-13193 GCA_019425675.1 Leucinodes orbonalis
TCCTTCCTTTCCCTTCCTTCCTTTCCTTCTTCCTTCCTTCCTTCCTCTTCCTTCCTTCCTTTCCTTCCTTCCTTCCTTCCTTCCTTCCTTCCTTCCTTCCTTCCTTCCTTCCTTCCTTCCTTCCTTCCTTCCTTCCTTCCTTCCTTCCTTCCTTCCTTCCTTCCTTCCTTCCTTCCTTCCTTCCTTCCTTCCTTCCTTCCTTCCTCCTTCCTTCCTTCCTTCCTTCCTTCCTTCCTTCCTTCCACAACCTTCTATCAATCGGCGAAAATGTTTCACTGCAGGGTAGATTGCCAATAGCTCGCGATCGTAAACACTGTACCGGCGTTGCGTTGCACTCATTGTTTTGGAGAAAAATGCTAGAGGTTTCCAAACGTTGTCAATCTTTTGTTGTAACACAGCGCCGAGGCTGTGGTCAGAGCGTCGTCATGATAACAAGATTATTGCTTGATGGGTATGCCAGTGTGGTTGCGTTCGAAACGCTTTGGCGGCATTTTTCAAAGGCTTCTTCCAATTGATCAGTGTCTTGTCGTTTTTCTTTTTGTTGTGCAGATATGTATTGAGTTCGTTTTGTAGGTCAGCTTGATTTGGTAGGCAGTCACGGTAGAAGTTAAGCATGCCTAGGAAGCGACGCAGCTCAATGATGGTTTTCAGTTTCGGATAGGTAGATATAGCGTTGATGCGTTCTTGCGTAGGCCTTATGCCGTTCGCTGTAACTTCATAGCCGAGAAAGTTGATTTTTCTTTGCCAAATTCGCATTTTTCAATGTTTAATGAAACACCGCACTGGTCTAGTCGTTGCAGAACTTGATGAAGTAGCTTCTTATGATTTTCTTCGTTTTCAGCGCACAGTAAAATGTCATCAATGTAGCAGAAACAACCTTCTATGCCTTTAGCACTTGATTCATGAATCTTTGAAAGGTTTGGCTAGCGTTACGAAGTCCAAACGTCATGCAGTTGAATTCAAAAAGTCCAAACGGTGTTATTATGGCTGTTTTCTTTGCATCTTCTCTATTGATGGGAATCCAGTAGTACGCCATTTTTAAATCGAGTTTGGAGAAGACTTTCTTATTCTCCAATTGATATGTGAAGTCTTGAATACGTGGTATGGGTAGCGCCGGTTGCGTAACAGAATTAAGGCGTCTGTAATCACCGCAGACGCGTAGACTTCCATCTTTCTTCTTAACAACGTGAAGCGGACTGGCCCATGGGCTCATTGATGGTTCGCAAATGCCCATCGCCATCATGCGATCGAATTCATCTTTAGCAGCCTTATATTTCTCTGGTGGTAGTGGGCGCGCGCGTGCATACAGCGGCGGGCCCGACGTTTCAATGTGATGAACGACGTCGTGTTTCGGTGGCTGGTTGATGGAAATGGGTCGCAGTACGTTGGGATAGTTCTTGAGAATGTCGTAGTATTCTTGGTCGGAGCTAATAATGTATACGGCTTCGCTGGGCGTAGTGACTTCGATGGCGTTTATAGACAGTTCTGTGATTTTGTCGACTAATTTCTTCTTATGTAGATCGACAAGCAGTTGGTAGTGACGAAGAAAATCAGCTCCCAATATCGAAGTCTTCACATCTGCGACGATGAATGTCCATTCGAAACTACGACGTAAGCCAAAGTTCAACCTGACGGTTTTCTCTCCATACGTTTTTATCGGTGTATTATTTGCGGCAAAAAGTCGGCAGGCGTTATTTTTGTTGTGACATTTCTTGGTTCTATAATTTGCAGCTAAGACTGATATATCTGCACCTGTGTCCACGAGGAAACGTTCGTGAGTGTCGCGATCGTGGATGCATAGGCGATTGCTTGAACTAGGGACACCGACGCTCGCCACAGTCGATGTCTGTCTTAGTTTTCCGACATCTTCTTATTCCTTCTGCAGCATGGCGATTCGCATCGTTTAGCTCTGTCTCCATATCGAAAATGATATCTGCATTCCCAGGTTGGATCGCCGGGTTTCGCTGTGGGCCCTCGTCGCGAGTTTGAGCGCGAGCGAGAACGGAAGCGTGCGTGAAAGGGACGACGATATCGTGGTACGTGTCTTGTTGATTGTCCGCGGCGTAGTTCGGCGATTTCTAAAGAAAGCTTTTCCACTTATTTTGCTAACACGTCGATTTGTGTCGTCGTTGTTCCCGTTGAGCAAGTTGATACAGCGGCAATATTGGACCTTCCGTGTATTCTGACATCTTGTCGGCCATGGCTGCTAAGGTATCCAGCGATGATTCCGTGTTGACTGATAGTACGACACGAACTTGCGTTGGTAGGTGATTCAGCCATTCAATTTTGAGACCCTCTTCGGTAATCATTCCGCTTGCGAGTTCGCGCATCTTCCTCAATAGTTGAGTGGGCTTCTGGTCTCCGAGTTCAAGACCGCTGATTAGTTTTTGGAAGTTCTTGACATCTGATTTGTCGTAAAAGGAGTCGATTCTTCACAGCGAGGTATTTGTCAGAAGCGGGCGGATTGTATAAAATATCTGTTAGCTGTTGTAGGTCTGTCGTCTGTAGTTGTTGAAGGAGGTACCGGAATTTCTGGTCGTCTGATGTCTTCAAGGGATCGATTACGGCTTCAAATTGTATGAACCAGGCTTTGGGAATTTCTCGCCAAAATGGTAGGAGCCTCGACTGCACGGAGACGGCGTGGACATCGCAGTTTGCCTCTTCTTGTGTCTTCACGGTTTGTTCGTCAGGCATTGTAGAAGCAGGTAGGTTCGTCGGTGGTCACCAATGTTGGGGGTGTTCGTTGCTCGGGTAAAATGAGAGGCTCGATGTCCGATTGCTGAATATTGAATATTGAATGTATTTATTTTGAAACCTTACCACTATATATACAATATTAATCATCATTCTTATTGGCTAAATAAGTCTTACCAATCACACGATCAACATTATAACCAATCCTATGAATATAACTTCATTAGGATTGGCTAAGTATTTTCAAACATTATTTATCCAATAGAGATGCGTACATTTAAACCAATAACAAAGTTGTGACGTAGGCGGCAATACCGTGGGACAATCGTAGGACGTCCACACGCGGGCTGTGTGAGACGGAGCGCTCGGACCTCTCAGCCGAGGTTATAAATATAAGTCACGCGGCGACCGCGCTCCCGACACACCGGCGAGTGATCGCCTCACATGATGTTTGCCATTTCCCATAAGTGTATAGAAGTATATATAATAATAAAAATATGATTGCTTATCTACAAATATGATAGTCGCAACTAGTGGGTGTAGGACGCATTAAATATATTTACAATTATAAACAGTAGAGGGCGCGTGAGAGTCGCGATGCGGAATCATCTTGAGCGGTGCGCGGGAGACGCGGCACATAAATATTGAATTTCGTCCGGTGCGCGATTTACTGATCCGCGGCTGCAGAGCAGCAAACACAGGCAAATGATGAATTTATGTATTGCAGCTACAATATCATTAAATCATGTCTCATATTCGCAATAACGGATAAGCCGTTTACAGAAATGTTCATCATTTGATTAGTTTAAAACTTACCGAAACGATACTGTTATCCCACTTAATAAAGCATTGCTTTTCGCATTTTAAACTTCGAAGAATGACATCTTTCCTTGATTCAATGGATATATTTTTCAGAACTCAACTTACTATTCAAGTAATAACACAGATTACACTTGAATTAACCAATTAATATAAAACCCATTTACAAATAACATTACAACAAACCCAAAATAAAATTATTATTATTGGTTATCGACCATAAGAAATTTGTTATGAACTGATGTATGTAGCTGATCACTATTTGTTTGGAATACAAATACAGAAGTACAATATTGTGTCAAATAAAAAATAATTTGGGTTTTAAAAATGTTAAATTCTTTAAGGATTCTAAACTCAAAAATTAATAGAGGTTTTTCATTTAGACAAATTAAAAACCGTACAGTATTTTTTTTAAATTAAAAATAATCATGATAGCAATTGTAAATTTCATCAATATTTAGAAGGCAATTAAAAATTTGTTAATCGGTTAATTGTGTGTCTGTAAAACAATTTCGTTAGGTACTTAATATAAGTTTTTTTTCTTATTTATATAAATGATAAAAATATACACATCATACATGTTGGCTGTATACCAAGTAAGCCAAGCAGATAACCTTAAAAATGGATTGTCAGAGTGACAGCCGTTCAAATAATAATCAGCCATCTGTCGGGTCTGATGCTGTCACCGTCATCCGTCATCTCATCCGTCATGTTTTGGTGTATGATAATGATAAATAAATTAATCTCAACTCAGTTAACGCAATAAAAACAACCAAAACAATATTTAAAGTGCTTTCTAGAGTAGTGAGTGGTGTAACGAGGCAGTAATGTCTTGCCAGGTTATTGTCCGGCGAGCTCGGCCCTCGGACGCGGCCGTCCGAGCTGATCTAGTTCGTCAAGGGTTTGCGTCTCACATTTGGGATGCATTTCTGTTATTTTTCTTTCAAGAGGTAACTTTAGAATATTGCATGAAATTTACACATAAAGTTAATTTAAAATCAATTGCAACACTTGCATAAAAACTTGTTTAGTGCAATGGAAAGCAGGGACAAAAATATAAATAAGTGCCATTTACTGAGCGCATAGTGCGTTGAATTAATATTTATGAATATAGTAGTACAAGCTATAGCTCGTACTACTATTAATAATAAATAAATAATAATAAATATCTACTGACATTCACACAGCGCCATCTAGCCCCTAGTTAAGCGTGAAGCCTGTATTATGGGTACTAAACAACGGATAAACTACATGTATACATTTCTTTTTACTTTTTTTGTAAATACATACATATCATACATAGAAAACACCCAGACCATTACAAACAGACATGTTCAAGCACACAAATGTTTGTACTGCCCGGGGATCGAACCCGGAACCCTAAGTGTTGCGGCCGACCTCTCAACCGCAACACCAAATGGGTTGTCAAACTATTATTATTATGTTTTTGAAATCCTTAGATTCACGGGCCGAATAGTGGCCCGGTCCTTTGGAAGGCATGTGTGGGGCCGAAGCCAACAGCACAGAGGCCCTTTTTCGAATTTTTAATCTTTGTATGTGTTACACATGGTGAATAACCATTTAATATGTGTATGAGTATAACAAATCAAAGTCAAAATCCATTTATTCAATTTTGGCTACTAATAAGCACTTACAAATGTCAAAACAAAAAAATACAATATAAAATATGGATTTACTAAAACCAAACACAAACCTTAGTTTTGAATTAGTGCCCAAATATATTTTTGCTATTCTGGTTCTATCTAGATAAAATGAAATATATCAGAAATTGTTAATATATAATGTATAAATTAGATTTTTTAAAATTAGGTTTTATCCTAGAATAATATTTGGTTCGGATCTTTAATTATAGTTTGGACTAACTGAATTTTCTGGACTGCAAATTTGTAATAGAGATCCCACCAAAACAATTTGTAAAAAACTAGCCAAGTATTGATGAAGCTGCTTATCTCTAAAAAGTAATGAAATCAAGACAAAGAAGTGCCAAGTCTAAGGATCTTACTGCGATTACTTTATTATTATTACAGTTAATGTTGTGTGACTTGGCTGTTGATAAAGGCTTGATAAAGCTACTAACGTATAAAGAATGAACATGTCTGTTTGAATTGGTCTGGATGTTTCTATGTATATTATATATGTTTTAAGATGGCACTGAATGAATGTCAGTTGATATTTATATTTCATCATCATCGGTTCCCTGCCAAGAGCAAGAGCCTACCGATATAGAGTGCTTAGGCCTTAGTCGTCCACGCAGGCCCAGTGCGGATTTGCCGACTTTACGCACAACCTTTGAATTTCTTCGCAGGCGTACGCATGTTTCCTCACAATGTTTTCCTTCACCGTAAGAGCTTCAGATAACGTACATATACTTTCGAAAATTTGAAATCACATTGGTACGTGGCGGGATTAGAACCTCTATCCTCCCGGTAGGAGGGCAACAGTCCACACCATTGAGCCATCGACGCTCTTATTTATATTTATTAATTTATAACATAAAATGGAGCAGCTGGTTTTGTACCCTTCAACTACTTCTGTCTTGCTTTGTACCCTTCAACTACTTCTGTCTTGCTTTATTTTCTCCATTAATTTTGAGGGGCATTCCACCAGCAGTGGGACTCTAAAGGCTAGATTAAATTAAAAGATGGGTAGGTATCACTAGATTTTTGCAATGATAGTCGATTTTTCATGCTTCAATAGAAGAAGGGGGCATTATAGCCATCATCTCTAATATAGCTGAGGTTTCTTCATGAAATACTTCAGACCTTCAATTTGTGACATCTATGTTATGTTTTTCTAGTTTTCCCTTTATGTAGCCATTAAACCCTCTGTACCAAATTTCTAAACTGTACGAAAGATAAAGAAATGAATAATTAATATTATTTAATAAATAAATAAATATACGGGACCGTTAGCACCGTACAATAAATGGGAAGAGTAAGGTGTGTTGAAATAACCAAACTCCACGAGTGCTGTTTGTACACTGATTTATTATAATAAATTTATATTGTTATTATAATAAATTTATATTGAATGCACCGCAGTCCAAGCAATATTGCAACGCAAACAAATATTTTTACTTTATACTTAAATGTTATACACATTGCATGTACTTCGTACATAACGGATAAACATACTTATATAATTTTTTTTTGAAATATTTATGTATTATATGTATATAGAAATCACCCAGACTAATACAAACAGACATGTTCATGAACACAAATGTTTGTACTGCCCAGGGATCGAACCTACACTTGGTGTAGTAGCCGACGTGTCAACCATTACATCAGATGGGTTGCCAAATAATATGTAGTGCAGGCTGCTGATTCCCGCATGTGTGTTGTGGTGACGTTGTGTACGTGTGTGTTGTGCAGCTGACGCTGCAGGCGGTGGTGGTGTCGGGCGCGGCGGCGTTCATCCTGAGCTCGTGGGGCGCGCGCGCGCTGCTGGCGCCCGCCCCCGCCGCCGCCGCCGCCCTCGCCGCCGCCGTCACCCTCGCGCACCAACACCTCGCACACAAACACGTGCAGGTACGCACCCGCACCCGCCCTACTGCCCAACACACACACACAGGACACGCCTAACCATCACAGAGCGCCATTGAAGGAGACCAACGACTGATACACAGTTATTATTCCCCGTCAATGCCGCACTGCGCTCGACACCACATAATGCGCTCAATGATATTCATCATCAACGTCTAACCGCCGAGCTACGAGTACTGAATACGTGTTGGCATCCGACTCAGAATACCACCAATGACCAGCCGTACGGCATTTGACT
This sequence comes from Leucinodes orbonalis, assembly GCA_019425675.1. Classification (NCBI taxonomy): domain Eukaryota; kingdom Metazoa; phylum Arthropoda; class Insecta; order Lepidoptera; family Crambidae; genus Leucinodes; species Leucinodes orbonalis. The sequence continues at coordinate 7,318 of PQWD01008675.1, forward strand.
AGGACCACGAGTGCGTGGGGTTTGCTTGATTCCTAAAAAAAATAATTGTGAAACCCTTCACACACATGCCAGGATTACTTCCTTCTAGATCCTGACAAAAAATATTCCACATTATCATGTTTTGTGTGCACGCTCGTCGGTTTAGGTCGGTCTTTCTCAATAGCCTTTTTCCTAGACATTTCTAAATTGACGACCGAGGAATATCTTCTTAGTGAAAAGTCTGCATCAGTTTTCCATAGTTTTGTTAATATTTCCCGTTTTCCTTGATTTGTTTATATTTGTATTGTGACCCGCAGAAAATCCACAAAGAGATGATAGGTTTAGTGGCGGAGGTGCGCGGAGGTCTGGTGTCGGAGCCCGGCGCCGCGCTCGTTATCAGCGAGTGCCTCGACCAGGACCCGCCGCCCGGACAGTATGGACAGGTACTGTTCCAAACTAACCTAACTGCCATTGGACTTTATCTTGTCACTGCTTAACCACTACTACCTTTAGGCTTCCTTTAAATATTTTCTATTTAAGTGAGCTTCTGTCGCTGATCCTTGTTGGTGGGTCCCTTGTTCGCTATCTGGCAGGATTTTTTGTGTCACAAAGTGTAGCCTATAGATCGGTCAGACGGTCAGGACGCTCACCTGATGGTAAGTGATACGCCTGACAGGGACAGAGTGGCATTGATTGAGACCAACAATTGATAGACAGTTATTATTCTTCATCGATGCCGCACTGCGCCCGACTACAGATGTAAATGCCCGGTAATTTTGCTACTGAAGGAATTTATATTACTACAGCTTAAAGTGCAATTTGGGGGCACGGGAGTGCCCCCGCCAAGTCGAGCGCGAAGCAAACACTGCCGTACCATCCTTTACAGGATCCATTTCACCACATTTTCAGGCCCCAATTTGAGAACCTTTGGATAATACCAGAGCGCTGAAATTTTCGTCATCTAGTAAGATATAATAACATACTTTAAATGCAAAATTTCAAGTCTGTAAGTCATTTGGTTCCGATGTTAAGCGAAAGCAAAGTTTCGCATGTTCGACAGATAGACACTCACTCACTCATGATCATCAAAATAGAACTAGTACTTCCCATTAACTCAAGTTTTCCAAGTGGCAAATTTGTATCGTCAATGGGTAGCGGTTCTGGCGACAGAATAGTGCAATGGTGTCATGGAGCACCTGGTTTTGTATCCTTGTATACTCTTCAACGGCCAAGTCACACAACATTAACCATAATAATAAAGTAATCGCAGTAAGGAACCTTAGACTTGGCACGTCTTTCTCTTGATTTCATTACTTTTTAGAGATAATCAAGCAGAAGCAGCTCCATCGAGACTTGGCTAGATTTTTTACAGAATGTTTTTGGTGGACTGTCATTGACAGATTATTGCCAGAGCTTCAACCGTACTAGACGCACCTAAAGGTGAGGTTGGAAAGATGAAAATTAGTTCCATCACGTGTGTGGTGGAGCATGGAAAGTGAAAAAATATTTGAAGGTGATGTTTTCTTGACATAATTTGTTGTTGTGTTTATGTACGTTGTGTAATTGGAGTATGTTTGGCAGGTGGTGGGCACGGTGAGCGTGTCGGAGTTCTGGGGTCCGGGCGACAGAGGCTGGATGCACGCGCTCGCCGTGCATCCTAGGTTCGTACCTTAGCTATTGCTTTAAAACTACACACTTTTTTACATTACTATTGGAAATACAATCATAAACTTAGGCCCGTATTCTTGAGCGAGACTTAACGTTGATTTTTACTGAAATGACTATAGAGCGCTTTACCTTTCTAGCTCTATTCAAGTGAATATGAACGCTTGAGTTTCTTTCGAGAATACGGGCCTGAGTCTTTTTCAATTTAATGAGATTAATGATGGCATATAAGAATATAACTATCACCATCCCTAACTATTCCTCAAAGCTTTAGTAGAGGTAAAGTAATGTTTTCACATGACACTAATGTTGTCGTGGAGGGGTTTAGTGTGTCCAATATGTTGGCGTTTGGCCAGAGCCTCCTTTGCTATTCCGCAGGATGTACATATCTAGTATAAGTATTATGGCATATGAGTATTGAAATGTCGGTGTTGGTGTGGTGTGGTGTGGTGTGGTGTGAGTGGTGTGGTGAGGCGTGGTGTGTGCGTGTGTAGGTGGCGCGGGCGCGGCGTGGGCGGCGCGCTGGTGGCGGGGGCGGGCGGGGGCGGGCGGCGGCGCGGGCTCTCCGCCCTCGCGTGCCTCACCAGCGAGCTGCAGCCCGCCGCCAGACACCTCGCGCACAAACACGGGTACACACGCACAGATACCGACCACTCGATATAACGCTCTTAGCTGACGAGTACGATTTTTAAGGGTACTGTAACCAAATGGCAAAAAACGGAACCCTTATGGATTCGTCATGATATGTCACACCCTTTTTTCTCCGCATCAATCAGCACTACACTGTCCAAATTTTGTAAATATCTGTAAACCTCTCTCAGGTTTTGATAAGTAACTTAAAAAAACACAATTTTGGGGTTTCCCGTACATTGAACTCCAAAATTGTTTTTTTCACCGGGCCCACACTTGCGAGATATCAATGTGTAGCTTTTGAAATATGATATTGAGGATAACCTCAATTTCATATTAAAAAATATATATAAAATATATATTTTTTTATAAATTAAATCGTATGCGCGCGAGACTCTTCTAAAGTTAAGTAAGCGTACCCATCCCCTCTCATCGTTTAGAATATGGGCTTGATATAATTGAAAATAACATATGATAAATATAACTACAAAATCTAACAACGAAATTTTGTTTTAACAAAATCTAGTCTATAATACATGTGAACCACTGGTTTGTTACTTGGTGCTACCAATTGTTATTTAAAATACACCAGAAAGACCCTGTTTAACGGAAAACATCTTCGGATAAGGCATCTCTTATATTGATCACCATACGAGTAAAGATATTTTATGGCATTTTGCATACAACGTCACTAATAGTGAATATCGAGACACAGTACTCCGTGCGCTGTCTGTATTTGATAAGACAGATCTCCCTCGTAGACATTCAAATATATGTCGATAAATGATGTAGCATTAATTCACGTACGTTTTATTATATAAATGTCCACATGATTTTATAAGAATAATCATCATCAAGCGAGTGATTATGCCAAGAGTGAGCGCGTGGGTATAAATCGAGTTTCGCCCGTTTCATCATCATCATCATCTGCTTATTAAATGTCCCCACTGAGGGGGAGTAGGCCCGTGCCTACCCGTATAGAGCGTTTAGGCCTTAGTCGTGCTCGCGGGCCCAGTGCGGGTTGGATGACTTCACGCACAACCTTTGAATCTCTTCGCAGGCGTGCGCAGGTTTCCTCACGATATTTTCGTTCACACTAAGAGCGTCGGATAATGTAAAATATATTTTCGAAAATTCGAAAACACATACGTGTGGAGATTTGAACCTCAGCCCTCCCAGTATGAGGGCAACAGTCCTCACCATTGTGGAGTTGGAATACTGTATGTTAATATAACCGCACACTATGTATGTGTGTGCAGGTGGCAGGTGGTCGCGTGGTATCACCGGCAGCTGTGTGGACCGGCGCTCACGCTGGCGCTGGCGCACCTCGCCCTGGAACTGAACCCAGACAAACCCTAGACGCCAGACCATCTCTACTCGCTACGACTGCATACTACTTTAAAAAGGTCCACGCTCAAATCATGTGCATTCCTCTACCTAAGCGAATAATGACGCAGGAGTCTCATAAATACCTGGCTTCTTCCCATTTGGTAAACTTCCCATTTCGTAAACCTCAAATTATACATATCAAAAAGTTGCGTTTCGTAAACATTTCATTTCTTCATACATTTTATCCCATTTGGTAAACTTCGTTACTATTGTTATTTTTGTACGGTACAGTCAGTGTCAAGTTAAATTGAAAGTAGATAAAGGTTTTTAAAAGCTTAACAGTATTAAGATAGATTCTCGATCAACAAAAAACGGTTCATCATCAGCTCATTAAACGTCCCCACCGAGGGGCACGAGCCTACCCGTATAGGGTGATTAGGCCTTAGTCGTCCACGCGGGCCCAGTGCGGATTGGACGACTTCACACACAACCTTCGAATCTCTTCGCAGGCGTGCATGAAGGTTTCCTCACGATGTTTCCTTCACCGTAAGAGCGTCGGATAACGTACATATATTTTTCGAAAATTCGAAAATACATTGGTACGTGTCGGGATTTGAACCTCAGCCCTCCCGGTAGGAAGGCGACAGTCCACACCACTGAGCCACGGTCACGGCCACCAAAAAACGGTTATTGTCTGTCAAAACACCATACGCCGCAAAAGTAAAGGAACGTTCCGTACGTTCCTTTACTCTTTATTTTGTTTCTGCTTTAGATAAACATATTATAAATACATACATTATTGCTTTAAGCTTCTACAGTAATGGCGAAATGATATCAAAACGAAGGAAAAGATCCATCCAAAACGATATACAAATTAACAATCTATTTGGCGATTCCAAGAAAAAATATATATTGAACATTTTTAAAAAAATATATAATGTTTTGTTATTGGCTTTGTAGTGTTTCTTTTTAACTTTGTGATTTTTTAACTACATATTGTTTTTGTTTATATACCAAATCTGTGATTAGTGTTTATTTTTTATAGTTGATTTTGCATGCTATGTTATAATTGTGTAGGTGTCGGGTGTGAACCCGACTGTTGATCTGGGATTAAAAATATATGACAACATTATTATTACTTTCGTGTTGTATTTTACTTACTTGACTGTACCCATTTCAACAGAAAGTTTACTAAATGGGAACTAACACATGAAATTAACTGAAATGTTTTCGAAATGGGAATAAATGTTTCAAATTTAGAATGTTTACCAAACGCAACTTTTTGATAGGTACATATTGAAGTTTACGAGATGGGAAGTTAACGAAATGGGAAGTAGCCAAATACCTACTATTTGTGAACATTAGACGACCCATTTGGTGTTGCGGTTGAGAGGTCGACTGCAATACCAAGGGTTCCGGGTTCGATCCCAGGCCATTACAAACATTTGTGTGCATGAACATGTCTGTGTCTGGGTTTTTCTATGTATATGTATTTACAAAAAAGTATATAAGTATGTTTATCCGTTGTTTAGTACCCATAATACAGGTATCACGCTTTACTTAGGGCTAGATGGCGCTGTGTGAATGTCAGAGAATATTTATTATTTGTGAATATAAATGTTGTTTTCAAAATGTAAAATTCTGATTAAGTTGATATCGTATTTGGCATGTACGGTCATGCGCTTACCAACGCGTTTCTCCATTCGCGAATTTCTTTTGAGACTCTGTGGCGTTTTCCGTTTAAGACAATGTGCGACATAATTAAGCAGGTGTTACATTGTAATAAAATATTTGGTTTTCAACTTCATTGTGGAGGAATAAAGATCAAAGTAATATGAGCTCTCTATTTGGCCAGTGGTTTGTTATGATTGCTAAACATACCTATAAGATGTAATCTAAAATCAATGTTTTAAGGTAATGAATGTAATGACAATAAATTTAACAATACCCTCTCTGATATTGTAATTTCATTAAATAATTTAAGTGTTTTAAATTCAAGTATGTCAATTATTGCCATTTTGTACCTATATTATTTGCTAGTAAAGTGAATGAATCTCTTCTGCTCTCTTTTCAAGAATATCATTATTAATAAGGAGTACAATATTATTGTGGATTTAATATACGTAAAATGTGCTATTGGTAAACAAAATGTGATTTCAAACTTTTTGGAATATTTACATTGCTTTTATATAGATTATTATAGTTATAATTTTAACAAGTTCAGACTGTAAGTAAACAGATTAATTAAACGCCAACCTTTTGATAATACTGTT
>PQWD01008675.1:13979-67624 GCA_019425675.1 Leucinodes orbonalis
ATTTAACCAATTCAGACTGTAAGTAACAGGTAATTAAACGCCAACCCTTTGATAATACTGTTATTATAAGGATAGTAAAAATGTGTAACAGATTTGATCTTGCTTATATATTTTATATAATTTTACAGGTATGATTGACATGATAACCCTTAGTACTTTAATAATGTAATAATAAAAAATGGAAAGTAAACAAGTGTTTTGATCGTCCCGGCTCAGTCGCGGGAGGAGCAGCTGCAGCTTGGACGCGCCCACCAGCGCCTGGACACCACCACACGTTACGATAACACGAATAATACAATAAATCCCCCCAAAAGGGATAAAAGGGGGACACACTGAAATTATAAGAATATAAACAATAGTAACACCTAATTTTAAACAATATGTTTATGAGTAAATAAATACTGTACATGTTTCTTGAATGGATTTACTTTCAATCTTATCTAATGCAGTTCTTAAAACAAAAGAAAACAAAGGGCACAATATTTATTTACTTTATAACACTATAAGGTTTGTGTAATATTCTTTTTTTCTATGTTTGTGCATATTTTAAAAGATACACACTAATAGTGAGAAATAACATTAAACATTTTAAAACGAAGTGAACATTACTACAAGTAGGGAGGATAGTGAAATTATGAGTTAAGCCACCGATTGTCAAAGTATCAGTATTTAAGCAACACTAGGTGGGTTCCCTGGACAAGGAAGTGAGGACAAGTGTGTGTGCGGTGTAGGCGAGTAGGTACCCGTACCTCGAGCGCGTGCGCGTCGGGCCGGGCCCCGGAGGCCCGCGCGCCCCCCCCCCGCGCGCCCCCCACCAGCGCCCACCGGCTCCGCACGCACCCCGCCCCCGTCCCCTGCACATAACACATACACGCTACTTATTTACATTAGGTACACACTCGGGATACACTCAAAACAATTGTAAATACCTACCTGGAAACACATTTTAGTCGATTTGAGCGTCGGAGGTCAATGGTGTAGACTGTTACTCTCCTAAGGGGAGGGCTAAGATTCAAATCCCGCCACGTACCAATGTCAGTTCGAATTTTCGAAATTATATTATGTTCGTTTATCCGACGCTCTTACCGTAAAGGAAAACATCGTGAGGAAATCCGCGCACACCTGTGGATTCAAAAATTGTGCGTGAAGTCGTACCAACCTGCACTGGGCCCGCGTGGAAGACTAAGGCTTATACACCGTATACGGGTAGGTTCGTGCCCCTCGGTGGGAACGTTTAATGAGCTGATGATGACATTTTAGTTCATATGTAAGCGGCATACCTGTCGAGGACAGGCCCGCAGCAGCCTCGGCGCCACCCGCAGCAGCAGCCGCGTGTCCTCCCCCGCCCCCCTCCTCCCCCCCACTCCCGGAGGCCCCCCACCACTGGCCCCTCGCGCGGCCAAAGCGGTGGAGGCAGTCCGGGCCGTCCACTCACACTGACACGATACTGTCGATTGTTCCTCCTCTGGGGCATCCACTCTGCGAAATAATGACATGACATTTGTTATCTAATGCTAAAAAAGTTAAGTGTACAAACAAAATAAGAAAAAACAGCATCGTCATTATACTTCAAATTGAGCGCGTGATAAGGTTGCGACAAGACTTATTGTTAAGCAATGGAAAAATTTAACAATAAGTATTGGAAAGTTATGCTTTAGCACGAATGAACCGGCTCAACCGAACTGGGCCTTAATGTCACGGCAACAAACATCGAAGTAAATTATTAAATCTCACCTAATCATTGATGTAACTGAAAGCCCTTTAAAAAAGTGAGAGAGAAATAATGGGGGCACCTATTATTTCTCGCTCACTAGCTTCATCTAAGCTACAGGTGATTATAAATGACGATATCATTCGAGTCATGTAATTCAGTTATATAAAATGAGAAACAATACAGTTTAGACAATACGTATTCACGGCAACTAACCCAGCCAGTGCCGCGAGCGCGGTGCTCAACAAACGACGGCGGAGACGCGCGGCGGCCCCTTCCCTAGCATCGGTCCCCTCGGCGGGGGCGGTCCCCCCTTGGGGGTCCGTCCCCCCGGTGGGGTCGCTGCCCCCCGGGGGGGGACCCCCCGCGGCGGCGGGCGCCAGGCCGTCGGCCAGTCCGAGAGCTAGCGCCGGCGCCGACCCTACACCGTCGCGTACACACCGCCATAGCTGCTGCCACGCCTCCTGTCACCATTACACCACCCGTCACTATATATTGTAGGGGACCCACGTGATGCGCCATAAACACCATAAATGTCGGTATAACCATAGCAATCAAAAATATTGTTCATTAGTAACATCAACAATTGCAGAACGACAGAATATTTTAATTCAGTGAATTAAAAACCATATTGGTAAGCTTTTACTATTTTTTAGTATTAACAAATCATTGTCAAATTTTACTAATCTGATTAGTAAATCATTCATATTCATGTAACACTGTTGATAAAGCACAAATTCTATTGAATCCGGATAAAACATCTAAAGAAACCTAGTAGAAAACACATATACATCTCGTTTGAGTCGTGTCACTTGTTGGGCAACGCATGACGTCATGGCATGGCGGCGTCCCATATCAACCCCGTTTTACCGTATTTAGGTTCCTTGGTGTCACATCAGAATTTTCTCCCCTCCTTTTTTTACTTTACATTGTAAAGTCATACAAATCTGATATATTGTCAAGATTCGCAGTCGATATTTTGCTTTTTATATCCAATAAAAGTATTGATATTAAAAATATTTTAAAAATTTCAATTTTAAAGAGGAACTTCAATTCCAAAGTGATCCTATTGGCTTAAATTTAAGATACAAAATAGGTTATCTTTTTAAAATAATAAAGTAATATTCGGCTGTGGAATGTGATTCAAGCCTGTACCCTGTTATGTCATCCTATTTGTAACTATCATGTATTTACCTGTGTTAACAATGCCCTTTAGACCTAGAGAAATTGAACAAGGACTTCTCGAGAAGGTGTGCAAGAGAGAGCCGACCAGTTTTGGTGCAGCAAAAGGGTAACTGCCACTTCTAGGTGTCTCTACAAACGATAGGTTTTTTTGATCTCTTAGACATATTTCCAAGTATTATACCTACTAATTTAATAGTTACAACACTATATTAAGGAGCCAAATCTTTGCTGTAAAGGAATGGTAGATATATCCTCTTCATAGAAATATCCAATCTCCAATCTTAAAGAATGTTTCATATTTTGCATTGCACGATATTTTTATAGTATGTATGACATATTTTGAAGAAGTGTACATATTTTTACCGACACGTGAATGCGTGTCTACAGCACTACGTTCGTTTATGTATCATTTTTACCAAAAATTTTCGAATCTTTCACAGTACAGTTTCGCGTCTTCGATAAAATAACTAATTGTTTATTCAGTCTTAAAACAATACAAGATGCAATTCCCTCAAAAAAAACATTTCAAGTTTTAGAAGCTTATTGGTTTAATAAAAAATATATTTAATAATAATTTCCTTGGTTCAGATTAAATTAAGGACCAGACATTAATTATAGCAATCTATCAAACAAGTTCAAGCCTTAATCAGACTGGCGTATTCGAAACCGCATTAATTTGAACTTTATTCCATTAATTTAAAGTCTCTAAACGAAAATTTTGCCATGCCTCATTTGGATTCCGAACAAATATTAATATTGCATTTCCCAACAGCGAGACTGCCCAAATGGTTCGGCGAGAGGCCAGGCAAGAAGAAGGGAGACCTGGAATCACCTGAGGCGAGGAGGACGTCAAGGCCGAGCCTGAGGAGGAGGACGAGCCCGTGTACGAGCCTGAACCTGAAGAAGAAGAGGAGGTCGTAGAAGAGGAGGAGGAGGAAGAAGAGGAAGAGAGAAGAAGGAGGAGGAAGAAGAAGAAGAGGAGGAATAAGTGAGTGTACTTACAATATTTTTATTGGTACTGGTAAACTCAGTACTGAGTCGTCAAGGTAGGTATCCGCCGCAGTGACAGATATAGACCCGTAAAATATGAGTGTTTCATGTGCACATCCGTGTTTCGGGGTGAGGGCACCATTTTCATTAACACTGCATCTGTCATGGTCAGGCGTATCACTTACCATCAGGTTAGCGAACCAACCATCTTGTTCATTTTATGACATAAATAAGACAAATGAGCAGACGATTCATCTGATGGTAAGTGATATCGTTACATGAACACTCGTAACTTAGAAGGAGTAACGCTTAAATATACCCCCAATTTAAGGACGGAGCTTTTACTATGGTTGCTAAATAACTGTTAAACTTAGGTATATACTTTTTTGTAATTATTTTACATAGAAACACCCAAACCAATGAAAAACAGACAAAATGCTTGTTCTGCCCGGGCGCTGAATCCGGAACTATTATTTTAATAGCCAACTTGTCAACTATTACACTAGTTCTCAATATTGATATATATTTCAATTTGTTACAGACACAAGGCGTCACCAAACAGGGAAACTACGGACCGCCGACACGTAGGACGCGTCGGCCTGTACTGTTTTGTAACCAATCCATTAACTTATTACTATAAATTATTTTTATTATTTATACTGTTGAATCGCTCGTTACGGAACATGAACACTGCTTTTGCACACGCGTCATCAACATCTGTGAACGCACAATAAACTAATTTATTTCATAATACTGTCGTCCACTTATTTGATACCTATTACAAAGATCTATCAGTGAAATCGATTTTTTAAAACAGCCAATATTATAAAAAGTATGTACCTTTTGTTACCAACCTAAAGTTACAGTTTATGAAAGAGCATTTAAAATCCCAACTTAACAGTACTCAATTACAAATCTTAATTTAATAGGTATTTTTTTCTCATGTCTTGTATCTTATTTACACCTCCACTTTCTAATTTTTGGCATTGGTAAGTTTTGACTCATCATAACATTAAATTTATCTGAAATGCTTAGAATTCACTTTTTGAGATGTCATTTGAGTAGTTCACAAAGAAGTGATTCAAAGATAAAAATAACTACATTTATTATTCAATGTTAATGTAAAATGAGAGTTTAATCATTTTAGAAGTTAAATTGACTAAATTAGAACATCATTGCTAGACTGTTTCAATTTCATATCTATTTCTTAAAAGTAGTATTGCAAAAACTCCGATCCTAAAAGAAAGTCCATGAAAATCCCCATTTAATCTAGAATAAAGCCTTGACTATAAGTCTATATAAAAGCCAGTAAAGTTGACCGTTATTTTGATTTAATATAGCACAGTTTTGCCAGCAATTTAATGCGTCCTTCTAAAAAATAACGTAACCGTGCAAAACTATAACGCCACAGGCAAGTGTGACCTCATTCCATCTTTCTAAAGATAGCGCCAGCTATTTTGTAACGCGATATCTGTGGCAAGTGCCAACCGACGTTAAAAACGACACGGGTGGAAATTTTATTTGAAGAATGGCAAAGGAATGTCGACTGCGATGATAAATAAACAATAAAACTTCAATTTCTTGGCGTTATGCCCAAATACCGAGAACTATACTGTGCAAGTTGTTTACAATGGAATTTTTCAAATTCACACTTGATCTCCATTGCTCTTGGCAATCGCTAGATGACGCAGGCCTAAGAAATAAACCAATCATCAACAAAAAGTCGACTGCCGATCTTGACTTTCCATTTATTAATCGTTTAGATACTACTAACACTTTAAATGCCGCAGGATCCAAACAGACGGACGCAAATGGTTTATTTTTCTAGAATCCTGTCGTTTTGGTTGGTGGAATCAATCCTAATCTGATAAACGGGTCATACAGACCACATTAGCAAATTGTTGTTTCGTTGACTTTCATTATACGACAAAGTACACCACGTAAGTGTAGGTGAATTTGATAAGGGGTCTGCCTTTTTCTATTATGTTATAAATAACATGTCCACTAATTAAATATATTTTAACACTAAATTGCTAGTATGATAAGATGTAGTGGTAACAACACAATGTTGTCTTCCTTAGATATATTATATAAGTACCTATGTATACTTTGTGTTGAGGTAAAGAAATAAAAATAATTAAGTCCATAACTAGTGTATTCAATTATAATATTAATATAATTATATGTTAAAGATAAGTATAAACTACATAAAGTAAAAACTATGAATATAATATTCTAGAGTTCTATTGAAAAATCCGGCTATATGTACCTAATAAATAACATATAGATAAGATATTACTTCTCTTACTTATGTGTGAATATAAATTTGCAATACAATTTTTCAGATACACATACATACAAAGAATTAGAAACTATTGGTATGAACAGGGAAAATGACTTTCAATTGATTACATTTTCTAATATTTTTGATTATCTTGATATAAGTTGTATACTAATATTAGGTAATATATGTTCGAGATAAACATATTACAATTAAATTTTGATAGATAACATCGATTTAAATATAAAACACCGAATAGCGTCCATAGTATATTAAATGCATATAGAAACTATTACTATAACGATTATATCGTCATTTATAGCTTCACAACTCCCAGTCCCCATACCCAGTAGTGTGTGGCGCGCTTTTTTTGTTCACAGTTGTCACTTATGTAGGGTAATTGAAGGGGAATACTTTTATGTTAGGCAGCTGGTATGGGGTTGGCTGGCGCCTTCTGCAGGGGCGCCTTCTGCATCATGTTTATCTTGTCGCCGAGGGACAGCGCCATGCCCTGGAATTGAATGTTTATATAAATCTCATATTTTGACGACCCATTTGGTGTAGCGGTTGAGACGTCGACTACTACACCAAGGGCTTCGGGTTCGACAACTGATTGACAGTGATTGTTCTAATTAATTGATGTTGGCCCTAATACCGTCCGTATTAGGGCAAACACACGTACAGGTTCGCTGCCATAAACCCTCACATACTAACCTTTCGCATTTTAATATTAATGTTATAATTAAAATCACCTGTGTGTTATGCGGGTCTTCCACGGAAGACCAGTGACATGGTGTCCCCATCACTATGGCTCATACCGAGTGGTATACCTTTTCAGTGTCTTTAGATTCAAGCTTTGAGTTTGAGGATTTGTATTCTGCCATAGAAATCAAAATTTCTTTCTTTCTTAGATTTGCAAGCGCGCCCTCGCCGAATATGGAGCGCGCGTAGAGCTTCACTTCTATTATTTTTTCTTAAGAGTATAGGTAGCGAGTACGCAGGCCGCAGCTGAGACATGGACAATGGACAGTTACTCAACGGGCAATGGAGCGAGCTATGCTCGAAGTCTCTCTTTAAGATAAAATCAGAAAAGATGTTATCCGCAAGAAAACCAAAGTTACCCACATAGCCCGCCGGATCAGCAAGTTGAAGTGGCAGTGGGCTGGTCACGTATGTCGCAGAACCGATGGCCATTGGAGCAGACGAGTTCTGGAGTGGAGACTGCGTCTTAGCAAGCGTAGCGTAGGACGCCCTCCAACCCGATGGACCGACGACTTGTGAAATGTAGCTGGTGGAGGCTGGATGAGAAAAGTGGAGGACCGGGATGTCTGGCGCAAAATGGGAGTCACCTATGTCCAGCAGGGGACTGAAATAGGTTGAAGAGAGAATATTAATAGTAGTAAATACAAGTAGCAAATTATTAGAATATTACCTGTGTCTTGGCCCTAATGCGTACGTGTCCCACACACGGCGCCCCGGGCCGGTGAAGAGGTGTTTCCACGCTAAGGTTGGCGAGCGCGTCTTCTCCAAATATAGAACGCGCGTACAGATTCGCCGCCATGAATCCACATTGTCCCGCGACAGCGCCTGTGGACAGAACAGTTATCAATCGTTGTAGGAAGATGTCAATACCTATTTTTTTGGACGACCCGTACAGTGTTATGGTTGAGACGTCTCGGATATTACACCCAAGGGTTCCGCGTTCGCTCCAAGGCAATATAAATATTTGTGTACATGAACTTGTCACTGTACAGTGTTTAGTATTTATGTATTTACAAAAAATGTATAAAAGTCTGATCATACCAAAGTCAAATTCAAAGGCTCAAAAGCACTATGAACGTCAAAAGAATAAAAATATACAAAAAATACATTTAAAATACCAAAGTAAAGCACAATAATGAATTTTGATACTTGGAAAAAAGGACTTCGGCGTTTTGGCCTATTGAGACTGTTTCGATATTTATATACCCGGTTAGTGCCCATACTGATAGGTCCTCGCTAAACATGGGGCTAGATGGCGCAGTGTCAGCCGCTATTTATTTATTTGTTTTCAGTAAAAAAACACTTACTTTTTTATTTGGAATACTAACAGCTTTGCAAAAGTAAAATGTATACAGTTAAAAACACTTCGCCAATTACATATCTTCACCTATAATGATGCACTAAAAACAATTTAAACACGACATAAACAACTCCTTTTAAGAAAAATCCTATTACTTTGCCACTTCGACTACAAAGAAAATGCTTTGTTAGCTCGCACATCATTAATTTCAAGAAGCTCATGTCCAGGCATGTTTCGTTCGATTATTTAAAGAGTAAATAAATATTTTCATAATGCTTTTTGAACTGCTAAAATATTACAATCTCAAATGAGCACTAGGTGGTAGACTCGGTACAGAGTAGTCTAGGTAGGTACCATCGCAGTGCCAGATATCGTCCCGTGAAATACCGAGTGTTTTGCACTTCTGTGTTTCGGGATGAGGGCATTGGAGCTAGTAAATTACCGGGTATGAGTGACCTAACATCTGTTGTCTAGGGTGACAGGTGTAGAGCATAATTGACGGAAAATAACGACTACCTACTGTTATTAATTTCTTTGAACATTGCTTCTGTAATGGTCAGATGTATCACTTACCACTAGGTGAGCGCACTGACTCCCGTTGACTTATGGCATAAAAAAGAGTTTAGCTACGTTACCTTATCAGGCGTAAGACACTTCATATTCGTAGATTTCAGCAGGTGATCCAAGTACTCGCGAAGGTCTGTGATGTTGGTATTGACAGACACCTGTCAACAAATACAATTATACATATATATTGTTAGTCTGAAAAGAAACGACCAACGCTACCCATCACTAATCAATTGAAGAGTGATGCCACGTCACTAATATCTCTCTCTTGACATTAGCATTGTACGCGGGAAACAGTCATATTGTAACACTAATATAATATATCAATAAATGTTATTAAACTTATAGAATAATTAAATAATATGAATAAGCTGGCGAAATATAAAACGAAAATAAAACAAAGTTAACATTATTACTAAATATTGCAATGTTCATAGTTGGTGAAAATAATTTGTAATTATGTAAATACTCCTTCGAATAGATTAATTTCGATTTAAAAATATTTTGTTATTTATATATTACTTTTTTTTACATTTAATAGCAATAGTATAAACTCTTGCTTATTCGGTGCTAGATGGCGCTGTGAGAAAATATGTAGATATTTATTTTATTTAAATAAGTCATCATCATTATCAGCTCATTACACGTTCCCACCGAGAGGCACGAGCCTAAGTAAAGGGTGTATAGGCCTTAGTTATCCACGCGGGCCCAGTGCGGGTTGGACAACCTTTGAATCTCTTCGCAGGCGGGCGCAGGTTTCCTCACGATGTTTTCCTTCACCGTTTGACGCATTGAACGCGGGGAATTCATACACAATAGAAGATCTCTCCGTCGGTGGCTCAGTGGTGTGGAATGTTGCCTTCCGATCGGGAGAGCGCAAGTTCAAATCCCGCCATGTACCAATGTGATTTTGTTTTTTTTTAATTCTATGTAATATATCCGACGCTCTTACGGTGAAGGAAAACATTGTGAGGAAACCTGCGCACGCCTGCGGAGAAATGCAATGGTTGTTTGTGAAGTCGTCTAACCTACACTGGGCCCGCGTGGACTAAGGCCTATACACCCTATACGGGTGGCTCGTGCTCTTCGATGGGAACGTGTAATGAGCTAATGATGAATGATGATAAGAAAATCTATTGTATTTGGTATCTTAAAGCATCATTGGCGGTCAAAGGATTAAATAACGAACCTTATTCTCCCATTCGAACTCGGCCCACATCTGCCTGAAGTCGGCATCGCTACACACGGCCGGCTGGATGTAGTCCACGATGTCGATGTGGATATCGTTCAGTACCACCACGCCGCGGTCCATAGAAGCTCCGGATACTTCGTACACTGACAAAAACAATAATTATTATTAATTACTTCATCATCATCGTATTACAGCCCACTGAAGGGCTCAGGACTTTCCCACACATAGCTGTGGGAAGATTGGCAAAAAACCCAAGTTATTGCACTCTTCGTTAGCAGGGCAGAATTGTTCCGGGTTTGATCCCCGGGCAGTACAAACAATTGTGTGCATGAACATGTCTGTATTGGTCTGGGTATTTTGTATGTATAATATACATTTTTCCAAAAAAAAGGTATATAAGTATATTTAATCCGTTGTTAAATACCCATATGACAGGCTCAATGCTTGCTGCTATGGGACTAGATGGCGCTATGTGAATTTCCGTGGATATTTATCTAAAAGATTCTTACCAGGACAGACACGGCTTATCGTTTTTATAATTGTCATGATGAAAAACTTGAATTAAGAACAATTTCTAATATCAAAATAAGCTTATGAATAAGTCAATTTCATTGCAAACTTACCGATATTGCCGAATATAATGGCGTTTTCCGTAGATGCGACCTTAACGTGCGCCTTTATGGTGGCGAAGTCCCTCGGAGCCAACACCACAGAGGCGGGTCGCTCCACCAGACGTAAATCGCCCAACGTCGCCAGTTCCACGGTGCAGTTCTGTAGTGTGTCGTCTGGGAAATAAAATCATCATCATCATCGTCATCAGAATATTAAATATTCATTTGATACTTTTTCCTTTCTAATTGATTTAGTTTCTTTACCAAATAAGCCTTTAATATGTGTGCGTCGGCGTCTGACGTATTTGAGCGTGTGTCTGTGTGTACGTTTATTTGCGAGTGTTCGCACAAACAAATACACACACTCTCACAAATGTACACATTTGAGTGTGTGCGCGTGTATTTATGTTTGTGATTGTGTGTGTGGGCGATAATCAGCGTCTGTTTATGTGTTCGAGTATGCGTGTGAAGCACTTTTGTGTATTTGAGTTTTTTTGTGGGACTATGTGATGGAATGTATGAATTTATTAGCATCTCTCTTCCTGTGTGTGTATATGTATGTGGGCGTCGGTTTGTGTGAGCATCGACTGTGTATATGTATGTGAGCGTCGGTTTGTGTGAGCATCACTGTGTATATGTGTGTATTTCTGTGTATGTTAGCATGTTTAGAATATGGGCGCGCGTGTGCGTTTGTGTGTGTGTGTGTACGCGCGACTATGTGTGTGCACTATTTGCCCACGCGTGTGTGAGTGTGTGTGCACTTACACAACAAACTCGCAAAATTCCCATCATCAGAAGTGACATACCGGTCTGGTTAACGACGAGGACGTCGAGCACGATGTCGTACTGGTTGACGGAGACGATGGCCTCCGCGTACACGGGGTCCGAGAACCCGGTCAGCTGGCTCACCTTCGACAGACGGCTCTTCTCCTCCGACGCTGTCGTGGTGCGACCTACACATTGAAAACTTATTAGCTTGTAGACAAATCAATTTGCAAAATACGCCAAGTTTTTAGGTAGTTAACATGGTAACAAACAAACATGGTCTGCTACGATGCTTTAAACAAACGGACACACTCAGCATAAGCTAGAGACCCCAATAGACGAACGCTGACGCTACTCAGTAAGCTCTGCTTAGGAAACATACGGATAGTACACTTTAAATAACTTATGTAAACAACATGTTAACAGTACTAATAATATAATAGATAAGATAAATAACTTATGCATTAGTTTCAGGTCTATTTAATATTGGATGACCTAATTCAAGTCGCTGTATGCAGGACTGTTATGGGAGTAAAGATATATAATAAACTGCCAACTGCGCTAAAAGAACGAACAAATGAAAATGTATTTTGCAAACAATTAAAAGAATTCCTTATATCGAAATGTTACTATACTGTACAGGAATATTTAAATGACAAGATATACTAAAGATTATAATAATATTATAACAGTAAATACTATTCGAAGAAATACATATGATTATAATCAAATTGATTTACAGAATGAAAATCAAGTGTACATGAAATTTAACTATAATTAAAACAAAATAATTTATATTAAGATACACCAACATTAAATAACACTGACATTGACATTAAAATTAAATTGATAAAACTAGTAGTACAGTATTAAATACATAGTAAGAGTGTTAATTGCCCTCCTCTCTCCTAAGTTGCTGTGCCCGACAGGGTCCATAATGTACCTATATAACAAATTGACACCTTCTAAACATTGTGGAAAAGCAATAATCGATTGATTGATTGACATTTCAAATGAAAATTATTAATAAAAATTTAAAACATTGAAAAAGCGTAGGCCGACCTCTAAAAAATGGACCGAATGACCTAATTAAGGTGGCGGGTAGCAAATGGATGTCAACTACTTCGGATCGTTGTGAAAATTATTAGGGGAGGTCTTCGTTCAGCAAATGTCCCCATTTCAGGCTGCAATGACAATGTTAATTATTATCCTCCTACGACAGACCAAGTGTCTGGTCACTTCAAGATGCCTCGACTTATGCTGATTGCCTTTTCAATATTTCTTTATAATAAAAGGTTTTTTCTAATTTTATTTGTGATTCATTGAAATTGTAAAAATCTATGTTTTGCTGCCGTCCGGGTCGCCAAGCTGAAGTGGCCATATAGTCCGGAAAACCGATGGCCGTGGAGTGTGGAGACCACGTACCGGAAAACGCAGCGTAGGACGTCCACCGGTAAGACGGAAGGATGACCTGATTAAGATCGCCAGGAAAGCGCTGGTGGCATATCACTTCAGATCGGTACATATAGAAAACATTGAAGGAGGCCTACGTCCAGCAGTGGACGTCCAAAAGCTGGGGCTAGATAACGCTGTGGGATTATCAGTGGATATTTATCATAGATTTCCCAATACAAGAGATGGGGCGAGCCGCGTTTTAAGTGCGACAAATGTAAGCTCAACGAGCATACACTGGCTGCCAGTTTACGCTCTGTGAGACGAGTCAAGACGCACGAATATTAGAAGAAATTACCGGTTTTTTTCCAAAATGCCATCCTGTGCAATTGTAACATGCCATCATCGCAATGAATCAGTAAATTTACCAAGTAATAGAATAACTTTTCACAGGTAAGAACCGAAAAGAAATTGCGACACTAGGACTGCCTATAAACTTGGCGCCTCGTCCAGTCTAATTGTATATTATTAATTGTATATATATATTGTATTTTATAGAGCGTCGGTGGCTCAGTGTTGTGGACTGTCGCCTTCCTACCGGGAGGGCTGAGGTTCAAATCCCGACACGTACCAATGTATTTCGAATTTTCGAAAAATATGTACGTTATCCGACGCTCCTACGGTGAAGGAAAACATCGTGAGGAAACCTTCATGCACGCCTGCGAAGAGATTCGAAGGTTGTGTGTGAAGTCGTCCAATCCGCACTGGGCCCGCGTGGACGACTAAGGCCTAATCACCCTATACGGGTAGGCTCGTGCCCCTCGGTGGGGACGTTTAATGAGCTTATGATGATGATGATGATGATTGTATTTAAAAAAAAAACGATATTTTAACAGAAGCGTCTCAATACATTTACCATAATCTAGTTTATGTCCACAAAATCTTCATTTATTTGAAAAAAATGTGACGTACATAACTTTAATACTAAGAACAAAAACAAACTTGCTGTCCGAATCTTAGACTAAGTAAAGTAGGGAAATCATATGTTGGAAGAGGCATAACATTCTTTATTAAAATACCACAAAATCTTGCCGATTTGCCTTTTCACCAGTTTAAATTAAAGATTAAAAAAACTCTCATGAAAAAAGGTTACTATACAATAGACGAATATTTATCGGATAAAGATGTGNTTCTCAATGTGAAATGTTTGTGTTTATTATTTCTGATCATTTGTCTGTATCTTACCTATTGGTGTACAATGTGACTGTATTAAATGAAAAGTGTTGGAATAATCAAAGTGATGTGAAGTGAAATAAGGCTTTTATAAAGTTTCAAGTTTGACAATTGCAGTACTTATTAGTGCTTTCAAATTTATGTGACTAATATGGTAATGAATCAATATAGGCCACCATATGGAGTTTTTTTTTCACTTCTTATCGAAAGGCAAATGACTTTCTTAAAAATAGGGTAATGGGTATTACTATTTGTTTTAAAATTTAAGCAATATGAACGAAGTATTGCATGTATTCATTTAAATCTTGATATTGGGTATTTTATTTAGTATAATTACTATAATATAGTAAATATTATTTGCCCCATGAGGCTATGAGAAACTTGGTTTTACACCAAAAGAATTGGAACAAATAACTTTGTTCTATATTATTCTTCATCAATATTAAATTTTCCATTTACTTTTGTAAATATTGGGTAAATTTGTTTCATTATTTTTGTTCAGGTAAAATGATTTATTTACATTAAAATATTACATAATTATAGCACAAAAATAAATAACATTTATTTGTATACAATATATGGGTGCATTTATGTGGACAAACAAAGAATTAAACAGCTCCATCCAAATAAAGTTTATTATACAAAATCAAAGCAAGCTTGTTATTTTCAGAATGAATATCCAAAAATTACACAAAGATCAAACAAACTTAAGGTTAATATCATAACCAAAATAAATTATACTTTTATGAATATTGGTATATCAATATATTTTATATATACAATGTCTGTGTCTGTTATTGGTGTGTTTGTATTTTTGTACAGATTAATTAAATAATTAATTACTGTCAAGGCACCGAATAACACATGGTAAATTTTTAAAGAGGGATTATTCCAAATTCATCATTTTCATTATACAAATATAATAAATAAATAATAATAATAAATATCCACTGACATTCACACAGCGCCATCTAGTCCCAACTTAAGCGTGAAGCCTGTATTATGGGTACTAAACAACGGATAAATATACTTATATACATTTTTTTTTGTAAATACATACATATTATACATAGAAAACACCCAGACCATTACAAACAGACATGTTCATGCACACAAATGTTTGTACTGCCCGGGGATCGAACCCGGAACCCTTGGTGTTGCAGCTGACCTCTCAACCGCTACACCAAATGGGTCGTCAAAAGTAATATATGTATCTAAAAGATGCTGGACTATTATTTTGATGAGATTTTAATATTTTGTTTCCTTCTCTGAGCAATATAGAACAAAACAAAATGTTTTGACTAAAGTGAACAGTCTAATAACTTGTTTTTAATTTTATTTAATAATGTTAACAATAATGAAAATGTTGCTTTGGTCAGTCTTAATTCATTGTAAACCCTTAAATATCATGCTTTAAATGCTAGGTTGTGAATAAGCAATCTATTTTCTGTCATGTTTATTAAACTATTTGTAGAATAGATATTTAAATTTAAAAATATGGTTAGACTTTGATTTTTAAAATCTTGAATAAATATTAGTGACTAATATTGTTCTATTGATTACAACAACATTGAAATCTAAATGTATAATTTAGATTTCAATGTTGTTGTAAGTGATATTCTTTCTATTATTTAAACGCTTAAATGTATTTGGTGAATGCATGTTGACAATCATTATTTTCAATTACCTAACTAATATGCAGTATGAATAATCTATTCCTGAGTAAGTTGAAGTAAATAAATGTTGTATATAACATGTATAATTATAAAAATCCTTGTGCAATTTAGTATTATAGATAATTGTTTTCTATCTACTAATGAAAGGTCCATCAAATCTCACAGAACTAGTCATCTAGAAGTGATATACTTAAATTTTGTGGAATTTCTAACTTTGACTAAGTTTCAATGTTTTAGGTTTGAATGGACCTAGTCACAGTTAGTAGTCATTAGTAACTGTTTAAATTAAATTGTTAGATTTTATTATAATTTAAATTTCCCATAAGTGTTACATACATTTTTGTGAAGGATCATTTTGTTTTCAAAGAAAAGAATGATTGAAATTTTCATTTTGTGTTTAAATTATTATGTTCTTTTTGTCAGGCCTCTACAATGAAGTTTTAGTGTAAATAAACATTCACTTGATTATTTTTTTGAAAAAACATTTTCTCTTTTGGGCATGCCACATGAATTGGCAAATTTTATTTAGTTACTGCTGAGATAATGTTTTAATATTTATACTTTAGCTCTTCAAAAAGAAACAAATATTCAATATTATGTTATTGTTTTATATAAACTGCAGACATGAAGTTGATGGCTTCATGTCAATGAAATGAAAATTGTAAATAATTGTGGATAGGCTACAGATTATTTTTGTAGTGGCCATGTATGTACATAGTGAGATATCTAGTGTAAGTTTTTACACCACATCTAGGACTAAGTAAAGTGCCATTTTTGTTGGCACAAGCTATTTGAAACTGTTGTTCTGTAATTTAATAAAAATTTTGTGAAAGTAAAATTTTACTTTTATTTTCAATATATACAATTTTTTATCACAGAATAATAGAATTACTATTTTTATTTTCATCTATTTAATGGGTTGCTAAAATATTCTATGTAATTTGGGGACCTCTTTCTGTTATCATTGCTTTTGTTTTCTTGTGCACCTTAGTTGATTCTACAATATTAGGGTCATTTTCTTCAGCATACTTATCTAGTGTTTTGCGCAAAAGAAGTTTAAGTTTGTTTATACTCTCCCCACCTTTTAGGGCAGAAATACCAATTATATATTCAAATGAGAATAATTTTTGGGGTCTCAACTCTTCTGGTATGGAATCTATGACTTTATCAATGTTACTAAAAGCTTCTTTAATATTGTAAAGAGTCTTTTCTGCATTTTCTACATCCATTTTGTTAATTGCAAGCACAGCGGGCTTTTCTAGTAAATCTTGATTATAAAGTTCTAGCTCTTTGTTCAATAGTAGAACAGTTTCTAAACAAGACCTTTGAGGATGCTTAGGACTTAGTTGGAAACCTTGTACATCAGCTATGAATAACAACAGTTTTGTTCTTTCAATGTGTTTTAAAAAACTATGTCCAAGTCCAACATTGACATGAGCACCTTCAATTAATCCTGGTAAGTCTGCAATGGATATTTGCCTATAATCGTCATATTGAATAATCCCTTTATTGGTTTATTGTAGTGAATGGTAATTTGCTATTCTTGGCTTAGCTCTTGATATAGATTTCAAAAGTGAACTTTTACCCGCATTAGGAAACCAACTAGTCCTATATCGGCAATTAGCTTTAAATCAAGTCTTACTGATGAACTTGACCATAGTGGCAAGGAAGTTGTTCTCTCTTTCCACCAGGACCACCTCTAGCATGATAACAGTTTCTCCTTCTTCATTAATTGAACCTAAAACCTTTCCATCGTCTCTATAAATTGTAACGCCTAAAGGAACTTCAAGTTTAACGTCAGTTCCAGGACTGCCAATTATCCTCGTTTTACGACTGTCCTCACCATGGCCGGCGCTTATTGATTTACCACGAAATGAGCTGCTAATATTTCTCAGATTTGCAGTTTCTTTGCCGATGCAATAAACACATCCACCTTGTCCACCGAGACCGCCAAATTTGGGTAGACCTGTTCCCCCAGTTCCTCCTTTGACATGAAGTCGAACAGAGTCTATGAACTTACTGCGTAAGAAAGAGCGCGGCTTTTTTAGTTCTTTGGCAGCGAACAACGTTCTAAAGATTAAAACCATTATGTTAAAACGAAAGTCGATTGAGCATATATTTTGTTTAAGTTATCGTAAATATGTATGAGGTTATGTTTTTGATGGTTATATTTTTTTAATTCGTCCCATTTGAAACAGGGTAAGATCATAGACATGCTTCCTCCCATTTATTAACCATTAAGTGTTCATGAACAAGTGCAAGTGGTTGGCAAATGAAACAAAACAGTACAACGTACTTTGAGTCTCTCAAGAAGTCCGCAAAGGATTTCAGTAAAGTCCCACATCTTCACTGAGGGTATTCATATTTCATCGTGATCATCACTCATCATCATCATGTCATGACTCGTTTATTCATGAATCAAACAAATAATATTTATTAATGACGAGGCAGCGTAGTGTATGATCTTAGCCAGTTCAATTAGGACGACTAAAAGAAAAAACAATCATTAATTTGTTTTGTTTACAATTATAATGTAAGTTTCGAAAACGATAATGAAAACTTTGTTTTATGCATTAAATTGAAAACAATGTATTAGCAATTGTGAGTTTTGTAAGATTTATTACATATCTTACTAAGCTCCTTATCATGAATGCATTAATATTATCCTTCATTATTTTAATCCATCAAATATCGTCTATTGCAACAAGTGAAGGAGACCGTTCACCTTTTTATCAGAAATGTGTAAAGAACTGTATGGATGACTCTTGCGGTATAGGTATTTTGAAGATTCATTGCACTGTGCATATTGTATAACTATTATTGTAAAATATTGCTGATGAATGAAATTTGCATGTTAAATCACAGATAGCTGGTCTTTCAAAAGTAATGCTGTTCAAGAATTAGATACGTGGAGCCGGCTTTTATGGAACTGTCGTGATGAGTGTCGATACAAGTGTATGTGGCGCACAGTGCGAGGGTTTCAAGAGCGCGGGTATTCAGTACCAAAGTTTCATGGCAAGGTACAATATCTCGTGACTTTATATAATTAGAGTTATTTCAGTTGAAGTAGAACAAAAAGTAGTCAATCACACAATTGGTCTATTATACCTATTTCTTTAAGTCAATATTATAATTCCATTACTGCATAACTTTACCACATTCTTTTCAGTGGCCATTTGTGAGGTTTATGGGTGTGCAGGAGCCAGGAGCTGCATTTGCGTCATTACTTAATCTGGCTACCAATATTTACATGTACACAGAACTTGCTAGGCAATTTCCTGCAAAAAGTTCTCCTTTGGTACTGTTCTGGCATCTTTTTGCAGCTGTAAGTATAACTCTCTCTCTCTCTATATATATATATATATTATATTGCTATAAAATCAATCAAATGAAATTCTACAAATCTATAGAAATAGAGAGTTATGAGTATAATTAAAGTATTATTTGTAACAAAAGTGTTCTGAAGTAGCTTTACCAATTCTGAGAATTTATAAGTCTCTTAGACTTAAATAGGAGAAAAATCTAAATATAAATCCTGTAACTTATGAGAAGGTCTACACCAAATTATTTATTTACTTTCAAATCATTTCAAGTTTATAAGAATTATAAGTCATATTTCCCGAGTCACATATTTACATATTTTTAGTTTCTCACATACATAAAATGTATTTGTCATTCAGGTTTCAATCAATGCTTGGATATGGTCTACAATTTTCCATACTCGAGACAGCCCTTTCACAGAGTTTATGGACTATGCATGCGCTCTTTCCTTGGTGATGAGTATGTTTGTTTGCTGTTATCGTAAGGTATTTAAACAATATGCAGATAAGTATATATGAATTGATAATTTGAGTATGAGAGAGCCATCTATGTATGTATGTGCAGCAAAACACCATTTTAATAATATGAAGGAAGCCGTTAAATGCCATGCACTCAGACCCTTTTTCAGAGTTTTTAAAGTATATGTGATCATTCTTTGAAATAATTTATATAATTCTTATGTACCTATTAATGATTTTATTTTATTTACAGAGCATTTCATAAAAAAAGAAAAATAATGGCATTATTGTTGACTCCTCTGCTGCTGTATTTTATAGAACATGTGCGATACTTGTACAGTGGAACCATAGACTATGATTACAACATGATGGTCAATGTATTCTTTGGTAAGTAGTTTTTATTTTTAATGTTTTATTTAGGAATTACAATCAAATTCCTAATGTCAGAAACATTGAAATGTTTGTTAGAATTAAAATCACAGTGACTGTAAATTTAGTAAATATACACTGACATTCATACAGCGCCATCTAGCCCCAAGTTATGTGTGAAGCCTGTAATTTGGGTACTAAACAATGGATAAACATATATTGCTTTTTGTAATACGACATAAATAACATGCATTATACATAGAAAACACCCAGACCATTTCAAACAGACATGTTCATGCACACAAATGTTTGTACTGCCCGGGGATCGAACCCGGAACTCTTGGTGTAGCAACCAACATCTTCAACGCTACACCAAAGAATGTAGTCAGAAGCATGAGTATAGCCAGTCTTGGGCTCAGGGTGGGACAACAGTGAATCTATAACCCTCCCCCTCCCAGGTTTTTTTTGTTTAATATGTTAGAGTCAGGGTGGGGCAAGCGCCCCAGCTTGCTTGGCCCATGGTCAGAAGCTCATGTTGTGCCCAGGTGCGTTGGGTTGCATATCATGGTGCGTATGGGCGTTGCACCGGCGTAGGAAAGGCTCGCGTGTGTGGTGGCGAGGCGGCGCGCCCTTGTTGTCGGCGGCGGCGCTGGCTCTCGAGCTGATGGACTTCCCGCCGCAGTACGGCGTGTGGGACGCGCATGCGCTCTGGCATCTAACCACTGTGCCGCTGCCCCTACTGTTTATAGGTAACTTTATGAACTAGTACCCCTGGCTGATGATTAAATGATTTAATTCGTAAGAGAACTAAAGTAACCGACATAAGATGCCGGATTAGCAAGTCGAAGTGGCAGTGGGCTGGTAAATGTCGTAGAACCGATGGCCGTTGGAGCAGACGAGTTCTGGAGTGCAGACCGCGTCTTGGCAAGCGTAGCGCAGAACGCCTTCCGGCCCGATGGACCGACGACTTGCGAAAGGTCGCTGATGGAGGCTGAATGAGGAAAGCGGAGGACCGGGATATCTGGCGCAAAATGGGTGAGCCCTATGTCAGCAGTGTACTGCGAAAGGTTGAATAGATAGATAGATAGCCCCTGGTTGAGTGCTCCCCCACTGGTGGGTGGAGCGGTGTTGTAAACAGTGTTGCCGTTCGATAGTTTACTCTCGAAAGTCTATCAGTCAGTAGAAGGGCAAATGCATTAGGGGCTATCGATAAATCCGAATAGTATCGACACAGAATATATTTAATTAATAAATTATCGATAACGTTTGTATGCTTTCGGTAGTTTTGCGCTTCAATACTAACGACACACAGAAATTCTTAATATTCAACATACAGCGTGAAATTTGAATCATTGGCATCCATTCGACGTATTATTGTACTCGTATGACGGCATGTTTTTATGGGAACCTAAATATAATATAGAGTTATCATAATAGTTTTACAAAATAAATGATATTTAAATAAATTATGACATTGCATTGAGCAATACGATATTTTACTACAGATTTTTTTAGATATTTGATTCAACATGCGTCCAAATTCAAAATTTTCAAAAGTGCACAACTTTCGTGGATGCCTTTAGCGACTAATAAACTTTCCCTCGTGTTTAATTTTACCTTTTCTAATTCCAGGTTTATCATTGATGACCTTCATTACCTACAATCGTCGAAATTAGCTGAAAAAAGTGATTTCAACAAACTTACTTAAACTTAACTAGTCCCATTTCCTGTGCAGTAACAATCTTTAGAAATAATAATAAATTATTTGAAACAACACTTAAAACCTTTTTATTTCTACTACCACTGATTCAAATTAAACTGATCACAAGAGTTTACCAAGATACAAAACAATCAACCATCTAATATGAATCTCTTCCACTGCTCACCGCAATGGATCCCAAGTTTATGCTTTTTGAGCCACGCCAAACCTTTTGTTGTTGCTTTGGGTGTCGAATTAGCCACGTTAACTTGTCTCATGTAGTCTGGATTCACGATTCTCTGATTAATTTGTGGTTTGTCACATGACTGGGGTGGAATGTTCCCATGATTGACTACGGCGTTTCTAGCTTCGTAATTTTGCCAGTATACTGGGCGTCTCGCAGTTTCTCTAGATGAAGGGGTGTCTGACGAATGTCGCTGATTCTCATGAAACATCAGCTTTTCGTTCCAATGTCGTCTGTACTCCTGCTCCATATACGGAGATCTCCTGGGTTTTTCTTGAAACCGATCTCGCATATTTCGAGAGTAGGATATTTTTGAATGCGCTTTTATTTTGGGGGGGGCTGCGTACTGATCGTGTACTATAAGGAACGAACCGTGGAGTCCTATCCATTTTATGGCCGATATACCGAGTTGGTCTTTTCACCCTCTGACTGTATACAGTGGTAATCATCGGAGTTTTCTTCCGACTCATCATCTTCCACTTCAATGTGATCATTTTTCTTTTTACTTTTGGCGCCTATCATTTTTACAGATTGCAACATCTTGCTGAACAACCCTTTTTTAATGACTGTATCGGCTTTCTGAAAACAATAGTGTCAGTCAATGCCTTAAACGACCGTTACGTGCTTATATCACTTGAATATTTATTTAGATATTTAACCAAATTAATGAATTCAACAGAAGTAGCTAACCAATTTAAATAATTTTTTCAACAATACTAAAAGTTTACCCTATATTTGGATACGTTCACTCTGTGCTTTCTTATGGTTTGTTATTATGGGGGAATTCTGTAGAGGCAACGAGGTCATTCAAAGTTCAGAAAAGGTGCATAAGAGCACTTTGCAAACTAACGAGTAGGGATTCGTGTAAACCTTGGTTTAAAAAATTAAATATATTACCATTGACATGTTTATACATCAAAGATATTTGTGTATTTGTAAATGGAAACCAAAATTATTTCCAAAAACATTCTGATGTTATTGCACGAAAGACAAGGCATCAAAATCGTTTGTATATTCCTAAGTGTTCCCTTGAGTTGTTTAAGAAAAATGCCTTTTGTATGGCTATATGCATTTATAATAAAATACCAGATCATCTAAAAGAATTACCTATGACGCAGTTTAAAAAGAAGCTTTTTAAAATTTTGATTAATAAATGTTATTATAAATTAAATGATTTTTTAACTGACCATTTAGATGATTTATAGGGTTAGGTAATAAGAGAAATGACTCAATAATAAATATGTTTGTAAAATTTCTATATTGTATACTTTGACATTTAATGATGATAATTTGTTTCTTATTATTTTAGCTATAAGTAATTAATATTTGCACGCCATTTTACTGGTAGAATGTAAAGGACACCAGAGATTGTAAAAAATATGTATAATACTTACATTCGAGCAAATAAATGAATTCTATTCTATTCTATTCCTAAAAATACAAACAAATCGTGAACATGACGTGATTCATTTACCTTCAGAGATAAACAATAAACTGACTAAATGCACAATTTCACGCAAAAAGTGTCCGCTGTAAAATGTCTGCCCATCGCATCAGTTGGGCAGAATTCATTCACTATCACGTCGCATGCTACATGCCATAGTGTGTACAAATACAAATGATGATATGTTAAGGTTACAATTTTAATGAATAATTTTATTTCATAAATACAACAATCAGTCAACTTGCATATTTGTCAAGCGGCTCGGACATTTTTCGTTAATCATGATTGTGCATCTATAAAAGTATATTGTTTATCTAATGTTACCTTAGATGGTTCTCCAGTAGGTACATAGACGACATCTTCAGTTTCAGAAGAGGACGATTCTTCGTCACTTGCCGTGGTGTCGGGACTCTCCTCCTCGTACTCTTCCACGATCTTGTTTTGCCTCTTGTGCGCGTTTGCGTTTTCCAAGTAATTTTCTACCCGGTGGTTGCGCGTCTGGCGTTCGGTGTCGGACGTGACGACCTGCGACCGCATGCTCAATGTATTAGACATAAGTTTGCTATTAAATGAGCTCTGCGGTGAATTCGTCTTTTGAAAATTCGTAGAGGCGTCCCTTTTCGTAAACTTCCCCGCCCCTTCATCCAACAAACTTGGCCTGTTTATAGATTTATTTAAAGACCCACGAGGTGTCGACTTTGCGCCATTGTATTCGCTAGCTGATGTATCTTTGGCCGGATAGTCCATGTTGACCGTTATTGATTTGTATATTTCTTTAATCAGTTTCTCAGTTTCTTGCTGCGTTCCTTATCGGTGTTGGTGGCGGCGTAGTAGCTTGCTTTGCTTGGTTCATTTTAGGAATATGAGAGCTGTTTCTATAGCAACTGGAGCACATGTTGCGGCCCGGCGTTTGGATAAAGATAGGAAAGTTGTGCAAGAACTTGGAAGGGTAAGGTACCCTTGAGAAGCAACAGGGTCCTGACATCATCTGCTTAGAACACGACGCTAGGTATGGATCCATATTATAAGGACTGTAAGTAAAACTATGGAGCAGGCTTGAGCAGCCTGGCAACATGCCAGGCTGCTCACCCTGTGACACTCCGTTTTGCACTACCGCATCTTTAGTGCATTTATTTTCCGAATGTATTTTTGATTGGGTATTGGTTTTTACTTCAGTTAATACCGACTGTAACATAGTTTTTATCTGGTTTAAAGTTTCCTCTGTTTTATTTTCTTCTAGGATGACCTGGTTGATTTGTACACTTTGTGTTGTAGTAGCCTGACATTCTGTCTCGTTTGATACAGACGTAAGACATTCTGCATTCTTGTGTGTTGTAATAGTGATTGGTTTCGTTAATTGGAGTTTGTTAGGCGATGGCCGCTTTAGGTAAACGTCTCCGCAGTCAATGCAGCTGCTTCTGGATGGTTCAGTCGCGTTTAACAATGTTTCTCGTCGAGGAGTTGGTCTATATACTTTTTCTGGTTTATTATATGTTCTTTGAAGCTTTTTTGGATATGTTGAAGTAGGTGCCGTGTAATGGTTAACAATGTAGGGATAGAGTTTTGTTTTAAAAGGAATGTTATGTTCGGGATGATATAAGGTAGGCATAGGTGCGGTATTTCTTGGGCGTCTCTTTGAATATTCTTTTTGACTGTGTGTCTTATTTTCGTAGCATTGTTTTGTTATTTTTGCAGGCTTGTCTCTAACAGGAACCATGTCATACATGCTGGAGTCATAAAAATCAGTGTTATTCGTAAAGTCCTTAAACGCGCAAAAAGGGGTCTTACTTGGTAAGTGTCCGTCATTAGACCTTGAGTGATGGTCAATGTTGTGAAACGCGCCGTGACAACACGAGCATAGGTCTGAATCATTGTGATTGGGTAATTTTTTGGCTAATGTTAGTAACCCGGATGTGGAGGCATCTCTGCATATAGGTGAAGAGAATTCGCTCAAGATTGAAACGTCTTGCAGTGGCACGGGCTTGTACTGTTTCCGTATCATCTCTGATATATAAGACTTGCTTAGCGACTCTGCAGTGCTATTCATTTTGTTAGAGTCCTGATCTAAGTAACTGTTAAAAGGACTATTCATAGCTTGAGCGTAGTATACAAACTGAGTCTTTTCTTTGGTCTTTTTTGAGGACTTCTTCTTTTTCTTAAAGAAACTCTTTTTCTTATCTGAAGTCTTCTCCTGATTGAAAGCTTCTGAAGACCAACAAGCACAACCTTGAACTTGAACAGAGTCTTGAAGCTTCACGGGGATAAAGTTATCTTCTTCTGGGTAGATGGAAACATCAGACGAATGAAATATTGCTTCTGCCTGGGGGTTAGCGATTTCCAATCTATTTTGACTTAGGGAACAACCTCCGCATCGCTCTTTATGAACTGCGGCGTAGACTTCGTTAGGTTTGCAGCATGTGTTTGAGTGCTTTGAAAAGCCAGGCCGACACAGTACCGAATCTACCACAGGGCCCGTTTTCACCCCCGTGTAGCTTTCTCGAGTACCACTTTTAGCTTCATCCAGTTGTTTCTCTAGGAAATGATCTTCTGTTGAAGATCAGTGACATCTATTGGTATACAAGAAATTATTTTAACTTCGGTTTGTGATGGTGTATTCCCTGAAATAATGAGGTATTCGATTGAAATTAAATTTTATGATAAAAAATTGCACCTATATATGTACTCAAAAAGAAAGGTAGGTACGCACCTAAGTTGAAAGCAACTCTACGTAGAAAATTTTCGACACCTTTGAATCGTGTGAATAAAGTTGGTGAGGTGTTCGAGCTCATGATTGTGGTCCAGTTCCAAACGCCAGCGGACTGGCACCTTTGACCTCATCTACCAAATATTTCATCAGCATTATTTGACGTCTTTAACCTAAATTTCCATGATTGTTAACCAAATTATACTTTAACGTAAATTTGAGTAGAAATTCATCTTTATCAGTTCACATAAAATTTGTCTGTCATTATTTGCTTAGTCTATAGGACTGACATAATTCACAGATCATGATTAATAAACCAAAGAGATTCATCTTAAAGACTTTTGTATCCTTTTACTTTACGACGCTGATTCCTCTATTGATTTTAAACGAATGGTAGAATCTCGTCAAAATCCCTCCTTTAATCCTTACATGGACATGAGTGTGTCGCCTGCGCGATGGGGCAGTTTTCTTAAACTATAAGTGGTAAGGTGACACGTTTTCGTTATGTGTATGAAGTGATAGCACTGATTAAGAAACCCTACATTTAACTCATTGAGCTCCGGAATCCAGACTAACAGGAAATCTATTGTCTGGCGCCTTAAGCGTCATTGGCGGTAAAAAGCGTTAAAACTAACCTTTCCATTTCAAAATTACCAATGTCAACAGTCCACTGTAGATCATAGGTAATGTTTGTACCAGACCATCCGACCTTTCGATTTCTTCATTCAGCCTATAGAAAACGACCTTACGTAAGTCATCGGGATTGAGGTAAGGCGTTACCACAGACCCCACTCGAGCTCGTCAGCTCTAATGGCCATCAGTCCTACGATATTCGTAATCATATTGGGAGTTGTTGCTAGTGTAATTGCCCATTTTCATTTGCGATCGAGAACTCACATGAAGTATAGCTTTACATATTCGTTAACAATAGTGTAATTCAAGCAAATTTTGCAATACTAAAAATCCCATTAGATTGGATCCGGGTGATCGTGGAGATCGAAAAGTATTATTTGTAGGTAATCGCACCGTGTTTAGGTAGGCACGTTGGGTAGTTCCCACTCGTCACCCCTAGCTTTGTCTAGGAATTAACTTTTTATATTATACAACTCCATAATAACCATATTGTAATATTCTCATGGCAAGCCTTAGTTGGTGATCTTGGCCACACTTCACATGAGTAGGTATTACGTACTATTAGGAATATTAAAATGATTTGGAAAAAAGTAATAGGGGACCATATATAACCAAGAGGTTCTGTTGTGAACAAAGTAAATTCATAAGTATGAATTTATCGAACTGATAAAAAATGCTGTCCACTGAAAAATACTAATTGGACACCTCTTATGTATCATGGTCTTAGTACTTATTAAAAGATATAATTAAGAACAATATGTTCATTGTAGAGTTGTAAAGCGTATAGTTTATTTTAGGGGTGACGAGTGAGATTTTTTTCAAAAACTTTCCACTCGTCGGACACACAAACATAGATCTCAAGGAGTAAGAATGGATAAGGTATTATTAAAAGTTAACTATTGTTTGAGAACCTTTATTGTCATTCACAAGTGCATCTTCTAATCTCTACATTACAAGCTTACAATAAAACAGATTTAATGAAGTAAATAAAGAATAATAAAATGTATCCATACATATTACCTATATGTACATAATGAAAAAGTTTAAATATCGCATGAAAACTTTTAGATACAGTCATCACATTCTTGCATCTTAAAGGTGCCCAGAGTTACTTTAGTTTAAGACCGCTTCGTCTTGCGAATGCCGCACAAAGCAAGTCTTTGCCAACATTAAATATATAAAGTACGTATTGTAGATTACTCACTTTTTAGTGTGACATTACTACTACTCAATAAAAGGTTATTAATACAAATTACAACCAATTGTGTTATTAACAATATACATAAATTAACAATAAAATAAAACAATTTAACGAATTGTTATATACAGTCACTACTAAGTATAGCTCTCTTAAATTGGAATGTTTTCTAATTACACATCTTCGGATGTCTACATTCGTTGGCTCCTAATATTGCACTACTATACATATTATTATATTTTAAATGGAATTGCCCTATGCACTATACAAGGCATCACATTGTTATTAAAATATATTATATATCGCAAGAATCTTTTTTAACCTATTATCGCCGGGATTCCAGACACAATGTTGAACATATGCAACCGCTGCGCTCAAGGGTTACTTTGCAAATTTATTTTTGAGGATGCCATTTGTGCGTTTGATTTTTGTAAACTCATTTAGTATTTTTACGCTTATACATTGTTCAAAGTCTACATGGAGAAAAGGCGACATTTTATTTCTATTATCTACCTACGGTGGCATTTTTTAAAAAACGAATTTGAGAAAATTGTCTGGAAAATGTGTCAAAACTCTTTTTTAATAATTAATGCTTATTCATCAAGGTAAGTACCTGTATAGTTTAAGGCGGATCCAGGTTAGCGCCAGGAGAGGCCACATAGTAGTAGGTCAAGTTTTTATAAGTATTTTTAAAAAATTGACTACTTACTATAAGGTATTTTGTTACTGTAGTTAGTATAGTACTTAAAAAACACTCAGGAGGTCATGACCCCATGACCCCCCTGGAGCCGCCGTGGTATAGTTACATAAACTTCTTTTTTAACATTTCGAACTGGCCTACGAAGTTACGATTACATTAACATAAAATGGTTGACGGTCGCTTTTATCCTTATATATGTAAAATAAAGCTAAATATATATAATTTATATATTACTCTAGTATTATAAACAAAAATATGGGTTTCATAGGTTTTTATATGGCGAGAAAAATCAGTAGGTACCTACATACAATGTGGAGCCTTTAATAATATCTATCAATATTTGGATGTGTGAATTGATCAGTATTATATATCCTTGCAATAATTATTTGATCACTAATGAGTTTCGGTAGTAACATAAATAAATCGCGCTACGTAATAAAATGTCAAACATGCATTAATTGATAAATAACAACCCCTATTTTACGTTTTACTTGTCTTACTCACGTTTACATCTAATTTGTGCTCTTTGTAAGATACAAATGTTATAAAATATAAGCATGTTCAAATAAAAAAAAATACGCATCCCATATTTCTTTGATTAATTCGAGAAATTTATTAAAATGTAAAAGTCAAAGTAGTTTTAAAAAAATAAATTTTATTAATTCTATAAAGAGTAGGTAAGTGACCATATTTTTTGCAAATTTCACCTATACATAGAAAAAATTCAGCTACGCCGTATCTTAATATAAACATATAATATATATACCTATAATTATATACATATTATTGATTCAGTTGTCAATATATACAACGCCCATTCTTCCTCAAACATGGTTTTGTCTATAGTTAATTATTTGTCATTATATAAGACATGTTGATGATTTTATAGTGACTATCTAAGTTATAGTAAGAAGTCTTTTACATGCAACAGTTCAGGCAAGTTGGTTATATATTTCATTACATGGGCCTCCAACATAACAAAAAACTACAAACGTTTCTAAAATAATAAACGATATTTTATTAAGACAGGCGTAAGTTTTCGTAGCTTAATATCCCAAATTAACGATTACGCTAGAGTATATTTTGTTAAAAATTTACTAAACATTCGCATACATTGCGAAATTGGTGTTAATTTAAGTAAATATGCTGTATGTAAAGATGAAATAGGGTTTGACCTCAACATATTCTAAAAAAACTTATTTCAAATATGGCGGAAGATATCGCATTCATGCCCAGTAGCGTACCTAAACATTATTGATTAGAAAAAATTACTACATGGAAAACGAACATTATCCTTAGCCTGTTGCTTCTAAATGTTAAATTATTATTCCTAAGAAAAAAAAACTAACAATTCATGGAGTCACAGATTAATTATTCAACTACTACTATATATTTACATTGATATGGTCATTGATAATTAACAATAAATTTATATTAGTTAGCTCTATACTAAAAACGTAACATTGTGACTTAGAAATGTAAGTACAAATGTACCGTAAAAAATTAAGATTACATGAAAAATTATGTTGTATTTCGAGTGTTTCTCATAATATCGAATGTTATCGTATTATATCTGGCAACATTATATGTCCATGTATACATTTGACATTTACAAATTGTATTTCATCAGTCTTTTTCATATGTTCTGGTTGACACTTATAATTTTAGTTATTAATGTATTTTTTGAGAGCATCGGTAGCTCAATGGTGTGGATTGCTAGCGATCGGAGGGCGCAGGTTTAAATGCCGCCTACCGTGTTTTCGAATTTTGGCCCAATAACTAGCAGAAGGAATGGTAGTTGGGTTTTCATGACTTACCGCTGTTGGCTATGTTGCTGAGTCAGGTCTTAGCTGACTAAGTTTGCTGATAAGCTACCAGATCATTGTAGTGATTTTTGCTTCTGAAATCATTTCACTAGTATTAAAATTATTTCTTCCAAGCTTATTACGAGGTTAGAGTAACAAGAATATATTTATTTTGTCTAATATAGACAGCAGAGGTATTTAGTTAACACTTCAGTATCCGAAGCTCTTTCTTATTTGCCATTTGTGGTCACGTTATCATTATTAAT
This sequence comes from Leucinodes orbonalis, assembly GCA_019425675.1. Lineage (NCBI taxonomy): Eukaryota > Metazoa > Arthropoda > Insecta > Lepidoptera > Crambidae > Leucinodes > Leucinodes orbonalis. Next base: position 44,486 of record PQWD01008675.1, read on the forward strand.
ACATTAAATATTTGTAGACTGAGAATCATATGAAGTATAAATGCAGAACAGATAACTCGAAAAGTCTTCTGATTTAGGTTAAGGTTATACTATCTATTTGTGCTGATTAACACTTACGAGGAATTATGATATATGTACTTTGCGAGACTAACCGTCTTCGGTATTCAGATTATTCGAATCTTAATCAACGTCAAACTTTAGCTTACAGCTGAAGAGGTCGCATACTATTTGAGATGTTGACTGACATCTGTCAAACGATTTCTTTCTATAAATTGTCTTTGACATTAAAATATTATGACGTCACTTTGCACTATTTTTGTTTCAAATTCATAATTAAGGATTCTATATGAGGATAAATTAACCGATGTATTTAGCGGTAAAATGACGTCATAAATGCCATAATACCCATTTCGATTTTCTTCTCAACTCAGTCAACATTATATCCAAACGCTTTGCATAAAGAGACCCAAAGAGGTCCTAAACGCACAATTAGAAACCTACTTCTCATACCAGCACTTCAGTTGTGCGCTGCTCGTTTGCCTCTCATATACCCCTCCCAGCGTTTCGCCGTATTTATCAATATTGGGTCATCGTCCAACCCCGCCAGCAAGTACAATTGGTTCACGTGCGTCGCGTGGTAGTCCCACCGCGCGATATTCGGACTCACGCCCAGCGTGAAGTGTCGTAGATCGTAGAAACTGCCGCTGCCCGTGTCGAACAGTGGGAGCATAGTCTTCAGTGACGACATACCGTCATCGAACAACTTCTTCGCGAGCGACACGGAGTTATCGCCTTCGATGACGTGCAAATCGTACAGACCGAGCAGCGTGTATATGAAGCCGTTGAGCACGAAGAGCGGCGGCTGGGTCGGGTATTCCTCGTACCTGTTAAATACGTTCGATTTTAACCTTTTAATCGAAACACAATTATTTTTTAAAGAGTTTCTACTGAATTTCTTGCTGGATTCTTCTCGGTAGAAAACTCAGTGTTACCACCTTAGTTTAAAAAAAAGGGCTTTTTGAGAAGTACAAAAGGGCTAGACAGGGCTAGATTGATTATCAAAAGATTTTCTATTCTAAAATGGCTGAATAATCATGACAATGATGTCATGATTATTTCAGCCATTTTAGAATATGATGACATGACCGATGTAACAGCAAAAAGTGCTTGTTAGCATGTCGAAAACTTCATAATTTGGTAATATTTTCAAGAAAGTGTAAAAGAGCTAGATTGCTCTTTTCGGGCTAAATCTTTAAAAAAGGAGTTCACAAAAGTGGAAGATCTAGCTACAAAAGGACTAAGATGACAACATTGAGAACACAGCGCGCGCGCACCCCGCCCCCCCGCTGTGTGTGTGTGCGGGTACCAGACGGCGGCGGCCCAGCGCGCGCGCACCCGCCCCCCCCGCTGTGTGTGTGCGGGTACCAGACGTGGCGGGCGGCCAGCGCGCGCGCACCCCGCCCCCCCCGCTGTGTGTGTGTGCGGGTACCAGACGTGGCGGGCGGCCCAGCGCGCGCGCACCCCGCCCCCCCCGCTGTCCCGCTGCAGCAGCGCCAGCGCCCGCCGCGCCGCCACCAGGTACCGCCACTCGCCGCTGCGCACGTACGCGCGGGACAGCACCGACATCGCGTGACCCTGGCTCATGGCCGAGTGCCTGCGGGGATATTACAATGATTGACGACCCATTTGCGTAGCGGTTGAGACGTCGACTGCATCACGGCAGTACAAACATTTGTATGCATGAACACGTCTGTAATGGTCTGGGTGTTTTCTATGTATAATATGTATGTATTTACAAAAAAAAATGTATATAAACATGTTTATCCGTTGTTTAGTACCCATAATACAAACTTCACGCTAACTTAGGGCTAGATGACGCTGTGTGAATGTCAGTGAATATTTATTATATTTATTTAATTTCTATTCATCATAACAATAGAGAGAGAAAACAATGAAATTCTGACTCAGAATACACAGATGTGTCATACTTACCATCCGGGTGTGAGCGCGGCCAGGCCTGCGAGGCGTCTCCTGGCGGCTATAGGCCACCCGCCCGAGCTCTCCCGCTGCGTGCCACGAAGCACGCGCCGCTGCGAAGAAGTGCGCCATGTGCTCCGCCGTCGACACGGTCACGTTGTCCACGCCGCCCGCGCACGCAACTCTAATCGCACTATCTAAACCAATATATAATAAAATAAAATACTAAGGTACCGATTTTTAATACCTAACTCAAGAAAAGTAATAAAAAGTAGGGATGCAATATTTCTAGAGTGTACAGTCAAGAGGGACTATGTGCCCATTGAATTATCTATGAATAAATGCAGTATTCAAAATAAGGAATATATATATATATATATATATATATATATATATATATATATATATATATATATTAATATATATATATATAATATATATATATATATATTATATATACCATAAATGAAGAGCGTCGGTGGCTCAATGGAGTGGACTGTTGACCTCCTACCGAGTGGGCTGAGGTTAAAATCCCGCCACGTACCAATGTGTTCTCGAATTTTCGAAACTATATGTACGTTATCCGACGCTTTTACAGTGAAAAACATCGGAAAATCTACGCAGCCTGCGAAGAGATTCAAAGGTTGTGCGTGTTGTCGTCCAATCCGCACTGGGCCCGCGTGGATGACGAAGGCCTAATCACCCTATACGGGTAGGCTCGTGCCCCTGGGTGGGGACGTTTAATGAGTTGATGATAATGATGTATATTCAGGATTAGAAAAGTACCTTTAAATTTAGATGGCACACATGCTACAGGCTATTCGCTCTGGAAAGTGTTGTAATATTTAAATTTCGCGCCTTCTTATGTCACATTTGTTTCTGTTTTATCTGTGACCTCACTCTCTGTGAACATTACTGTCAGCCGGTGTATTTTATCTTTGCATAATAAAATATAAGTTATTTTTGCATACAAAACTACTGGTTTCCATTTAATATTAACAGGTTATGGGCCCAGGTTGTCCGATTAGTTCAAATCAGTGAGCAAAAGTTAGTAAACTCAGTGTTAAATACTTTTTCAAAACACATAACCTCAACCGCAGCGTGCTCAGTTTTCAAGAAGAAGTTTCAAGTTGTTTTCCCGATAATTAACAACATGTCATCGTCAAATAACTCATTGGCATTAATAGAAAAATTAACTGGCCGTGATAACTATGCAACTTGGCGATTTGCCGTAAAAACTTACTTGGAACACGAAGAACTATGGGACTGCGTTGAACCTTCTTATCCATCGAAGGATATTGATAAGAAGCGTGACACCAAGGCCAGATCTAAGATAATTCTTCTTGTGGATCCCGTGAATTATATTCATATTCAAGAATCCAGCACTGCAAAGGAGGTTTGGGACAACTTATCCCGTGCCTTTGATGATTCAGGACTAACACGCCGGGTAGGCCTGCTGCGAGACTTATGCAATACTACACTAGCAGGATGTTCTAATGTAGAAGAATATGTCAGTAAAATTATGACAACGGCACATAAATTACGAAACATTGGCTTTCATGTAGACGACGAGTGGCTCGGTACACTGCTATTGTCCGGCCTCCCCGAGAGTTACAAGCCGATGATAATTGCAATTGAAAGCTCAGGAATAAAGATTAGCTCCGACTCAATCAAAACTAAAATTCTACAAGATGTCAAACAGAATGAATCAGATTCAAATGCTTTTGCTTCAAGTCAGAAGTTTCATAATAAAAACAAAAATATTTCAAGAGGTCCTCGCTGTTATACTTGTAACAAATATGGTCACAAAAGCCCTGAGTGTAAATCAAAACCAAATAAGTATCAGAAGAATAAAGAAAGTAAGCAGAATCAATCATCCTATGCAGCTGTATTTATAGCCTCTTCTGGTTACTCTGATGCCTGGTATATTGATTCTGGTGCCTCAGTGCACATGACCAAGCATAAGAATTTGTTTATAGAAGAAACAATTCCAGATATAAAAACTATTAAGTTGCAAATAACAAATCATTACAGGTTCAAGGCTCTGGAAGAATAAGCTTATGTGTTCATAATGAGAGAGGTCAACAAAATGAAATATTATTTACAAATGTGCTGTTTGTGCCCGAACTAGCTACAAACCTGCTGTCAGTTAGTCAAATAATAAAAAATGGTGGCCAAGTAAAGTTTAATAAGAATGGTTGTGTTATACTAAACAAAAACCAGGTCATAGTAGCAACAGCAAGCCTGATAAATAATATGTATCGCTTGAACATGCCCACAGCTCATGCATGCATATCAGATGCTATTGAGCAAGACACTTTCCTGTGGCACCAAAGGATGGGTCATCTAAACTTTCAAAGCTTGAATAAGTTGACTGAAAATACTGCGGATTTGAAGCTTAGTATACAAGCAAGAAATGTGAAATGTATAACATGTCAGGAAGGAAAACAAACACGTTTACCATTCAAAAGCCAAGAGTCTCGGAAGAAAGACCTGCTTGAATTAATTCACTCCGACATATGTGGGCCAATGGAAACCCAGTCATTGGGCAAAGCCAGATATTTTGTGACATTCTTAGACGATTATTCTAAGAAGATATTTGTATATGTACTGCATCACAAATCAGAAGTTCTGGAAAAATTTATTGAATTTAAGAAGTTAGTTGAGAATCAGTTAAACCGTACAATTAAAATTCTCAGAACCGACAATGGACTTGAATATGTAAACAGAAATTTTTCAAACTTTCTCGCAGATGCTGGGATAGTACATCAAACAACCACACCTTATACTCCAGAACAAAATGGCACAGCTGAGCGTATGAACAGAACTTTAATAGAAAGAGCAAAATGTATGATCTTGAATGCCAAACTACCTAAAGTCTATTGGGCTGAAGCAATTCACACGGCTGCATACATTATTAATCGCTCTCCAACTAAATCACTGTGCTATAAAACTCCAGAAAAATATGGACTGGGCAAAAACCCAAAGTCAGTCATATGAGGACGTTTGGATGTGAGGCGATGGTTCATTTACCAAAAGAGAAGAGAAAGAAATTAGATTCAAAATCTCAAAAACTGATTTTCATTGGATACTGTGAAAATACTAAGGGGTACCGATTTTTAATACCTAACTCAAGAAAAGTAATAAAAAGTAGGGATGCAATATTTCTAGAGTGTACAGTCAAGAGGGACTATGTGCCCATTGAATTATCTATGAATAAATGCAGTATTCAAAATAAGGATTATGAAGAACTTTCAAGTGATGACTCATTTAATACTGTAACAGAAAATAAATCTCAGTCAGACAGTGAGTACTTCCCTGATGAAAGCATAGAATCTTCACCAGAAAGGAATGTTACAGTTAGAACACGAAGACAATGTAAGTTAGCTTCTCAAGAATACAAAGAAAGTTCTTACATGTGTTTTGATGAACAATTATTGAATTATGAAGTTCCTGATAACTATGAAAATGCAATGAAGTCAGCTGATGCTTCAAAATGGATCAGTTCAATAAAAGAGGAGCTTGATGCTCTTCAACAAAATAAAACATGGACATTAGTTGAGAAAACTCCTGATATGCGAATAATTGGATGTAAATGGGTATTTCGCATCAAAGAAGAATCTTCTGGACAACGATACAAGTCTCGGCTTTGTGCGAAAGGGTACTCACAAACTAAAGGTATTGACTATCAAGACACATTTGCACCAACTGTCAGGTACGATTCTATCCGCCTATTACTATCAGAAGCTGCCCAACATAACCTTCAAATACTACAATTAGACATAAAAACAGCTTTTTTGTATGGTGAGCTTGAAGAGGACATATACATGACTGTTCCTGAAGGCTTAACCTGCAAGACTAATAAGGTATGTAAGCTCAATAAATCATTATATGGCTTAAAACAATCTCCCAGATGCTGGAACTCTAAATTCGATTCAGTGTTAAAGAAGTTTGGGCTAGTTAATAGCAAAGCAGATCAGTGTGTGTATGTAGGCATTATTAATGGAGATAAATGTTATCTGTGCTTATATGTCGATGATGGACTGATATTTTCCAAGGATAGATCAACAATAAAGGAGTTAATTAACGATTTGCAGTCCATATTTGAAGTAAAAACATTTCCACTCAGAAATTTCGTTGGTATGGAAATAATAAAGTCTGATAAATATATTTTCATACACCAATCAAGCTATATTGAGAAACTATTAAACAAATTTAATTTAACTAATTGTAATACTAATAGCATTCCAGCTGATCCACACACAAAGTTGGAAAAAGGAGAAGGAGAAACAGAAAAGAAAATTCCATATCGGGAAGCTGTTGGATCATTGATGCACCTTGCTACAGTAAGCCGACCAGATATCTCTTTTGCTGTTAGCCTGGTGAGTAGATTTCTAAATTCTTACAATGAAAATCATTGGAATGCTGTAAAGAGAATCTTCAAGTATCTAAAAGAAACCAAAGTGTATGGTATATACTACACAATATCAGCTGAGCCCAATGTTGTAATGGGGTATAGTGATGCAGATTTTGCCAATGACCCCAACACAAGGCGTTCCATCACTGGATATGTCTTTATGAAAAATGGAGGAGCAGTAACATGGGCCTGTCAAAGACAACAGACCGTGGCTCTATCAACCACTGAAGCAGAATTCATGGCAGCCTGTGCTGCTACAAAAGAAGTCATGTGGATTACACGATTGCTATCTGATATTGGTCAATTCAAACAGAAGTCTGTGTGTTTAAATTTAGATAATCAAAGTGCTATCAGTGTAATCAAAAATACTAATTTTCACAAACGATGCAAACATATAGACATTAAGTTTCATTTCATTAAAGAAAAATACTATGATAAAATTATCGAATTAAACTATGTGTGTAGTGATGAACAATATGCTGACATTTTTACCAAGCCTTTGTGTAAAAATAAATTTTGTCATTTAAGAGATAAAATAGGAGTAAAATCTGGCAATGTAATTTCTTGCAATTAGTTTTATTGTTTCAGTGTAAATTAATTGTGTCAATGTTTAAAATTATTTTTATGAACGCTCAAATTTAGGGAGAGTGTTGTAATATTTAAATTTCGCGCCTTCTTATGTCACATTTGTTTCTGTTTTATCTGTGACCTCACTCTCTGTGAACATTACTGTCAGCCGGTGTATTTTATCTTTGCATAATAAAATATAAGTTATTTTTGCATACAAAACTACTGGTTTCCATTTAATATTACACAGAAAGCAACAAAAAAGTTACAAGGTCCGAAATTATTTCGACCCTCGATCCGCAACCCCAACAATACTTAGGCGTATAGTGATAAAGAGAAGGCGGAAGCTTTTGCTAATCAGTTGGAGGAGGTTTTTAAGCTAAACGTCAGTATTATTATTAGATATGGCAAAGGCATTTGACTTAGTTAACCTCTCAACTTTGTTGGAAAAATTAGAGGACATAGGAGTAAGGGGTTTACCTCTCCAATGGTTTTAGTCGTATTTACGTGATATGTTGTAAATAAAAAACGAATTAATTTAATGTTGTACAATCTTACAAGTTTATGTAAATACTTGTATAATTTATATGATGTTACACAGGGTAGTGTCCTTGAACCTCTTCTATTTATCATATTGTCGGCGGTACCCCCGAAAAGCAGCTCTCCTACCCTGCACTCTCTATAAATATCGCAGAGCACCAATTCGTTCTATTTGCTTCGCGCGCCCGGAAGGGTCAGATCTCTCTCTTGGTACGGACGGTCGACTCGAAATTCATTCGAGCCATTCTTTTCGCGTATGCTGAGCTAGATTGTGCCTTTACGTATGAATAAGTGTTTGAAGTGTTTACAGTTTTGTTGTTTAGTTAACTTTTTCGGCGGGTAGGCAGAGAAACAACCAGTTGACTTTTTAAGCAGCCCCTATTTTATTGAATTCAAAAAATTATTTAAACATATTATTATGCATTTTTGGTATGATAATATAGAATAACTAAGCCTAAATACCTGCTGTAGCCGTTATCGCTAAGTTTTAACCAAAATTCTGCACTTCACCATAACCATAAAATAAAATCAAATATCACACACTTTTCGCACCTCATCACTATCAACATGGATAGAATTCAGGAATCCCTTGACACTCTGGCAGCTTCTGTTCACTCCCGGATGACAGCTTTTGAAGAAGAGCTCAAGAAGGAACCAGGTACCAAATCTGATAGCATCAAAACAATATCAGCTGATTTCCAGTGCTTCCGTGACTTTGTTGTGGTGGCGTTGGGAGCCCTTCAAAAACAGGTTGAGATGCTTTCTGCTGAAGTTGATGGGATGGAGACGAGAAGCAGACGTAAGATGCTGTTGTTGCATGGAGTTCCCGAGGAGAAGAGCGAAAACACTGTTGCTGCCATTGTGGCAGTAGCCCACAAACATCTCTCTCTTTCTGAGTTGCAGCCCGAGGATGTCTGTCGTGCCCATCGCATGGGTCGCCATAGCACATCATCCGATAAGCCTCGCCCAGTGCTTGTGAAGTTTGTGAGCACAGTGACCCGCGATGCGGCATGGATGGCTAAAGTTGGTCTTAAAGGAACAGGAATAACCCTCTCTGAGTTCCTGACATCAAGGAGACACAAACTCTTTAAGGCGGCTCGCCTCAAGCTTGGTGTTACAAAGTGTTGGACGCGTGAGGGGCATATTATTTATCTCGCCTCCGACGGGAAACGACACTACATCACATCGCAGCAGGATCTGGCAAGGATAGTCAGCGAGCCCCTGAGCCCATGCACCGGGGCCTCTGATACTGAGATGTCTAGTTCTGCTAAAGGGTTGAGGAAACCACCACTGGCGAGTAATGCTGGTGCTGAGACAAGCACGAATAGGACTTCCAGTGGAGGTAAGGCGCCTGGCGCCGTACCAAAGCGCACAAGGGTTCCTGCGAAGAAATGACCAGGCTTAGAACACTGTGTTAAGTAAGCATTGTAATTTTTTTCTTTTCTTTGTTTTGTTTAATTTATTGCAGTACTTACCGTGTTTTTAGTCGTGTAGTTGTGATGTTGTGCAAAATATATTCTTTGTTTTAAGTGGGTTCTGATCATGTTTTGATTGGAGTTTTTCATCTCACTCAGTGTAGTGTTTGAGGGTAATATTGTTCGTTTGATTTTTCCTTGAACACTTTGTATTTCGTATTTCTATAATATCTTTTATTGTTCTAAATTTGTGGTAGTAAGTAATTTTTTTTTTTCTCTCTGTCAAATAATGTTAATGTCTCGTCAAAGCTGTCAAATTTTTAATACATCTAAATTGGCTACGGTCATATATTATACAGCCTCATTGGTATGTTATTTTTTTTTTTTTTTATATATAATCATTTAATGATGTGAGGTAATGAGTGATGATCAATGGATTAGTCAAACCCTTCTTCGTATTTATTTTTTTTTTTTTTTTTGCGCATTGTTTTAATGTTTCTTTTTCCTTTTTCTTTGTGATGTATTTGTTATGTGCTAACTTATTTATATGTTAAATAAGGCTTCCGGCAGGTATGAAAGAACGTAGTTTGACGTCTTAAAATTCTATTATTACATTTTACAGTTTTCACAGCATTCCACTTCCTCTCGACGAATCCCTAGAAGCCATTTTTTGTGACGTACGAAAAAATTTTAATGTTATTCACATTAATGCGCAGAGCATCCCGGCACATTACATGGATATGCTTGCGTCATTTGACAACAAGAATATCCATGCTATCTTGATATCCGAAACATGGCTTAATTCCTCTTTACCTTCAACATCTTACTCTCTACCTGGTTTCGTCCTTGTCCGTAACGATCGTGGCAGTTCTACTACGCATGGCGGGGTAGCCATTTATATCCGTGAATATATCCCTTTCACTATAATTCACAAGTCCCCTCAACCGCCACCTGATGGTACGGCTGAGCATCTTTTTCTTGAACTTTCTTTTTCCCATTCTAAAATTCTTCTTGGTGTGTATTATAGTCCTTCAAGTAGTATTGATTACTTTAACTCTTTTGAGTTAATGCTCGAAGAGTTATCTCCTTCTTACAACCATTCAATAATCCTAGGTGATTTTAATACCTGCCTTGTAAAAAATGATTTTCGTACCAAAAAGCTTCTTTCACTAGTTCATTCCTGTAATATGTACATTCCCCCTCTGAATACAACTCATCATTTTCCAAATTGTTCACCATCTCTTCTTGATCTTATATTAGTTACCTCTCGTGAGCACATAGTTAAGCATGGTCAACTGGAAGCGGACCAATTTTCCTACCACGACTTACTATATCTATCGTACCGCATCCGACCTCCTAAAATCAAGCCGAGGACGCTGCTTCTCCGTAATTTCTCTGCTATGAATGTGGACAAACTACGTGAGGATGCAGGCAAAGTTGATTGGTCGGCAATTGAAAAACTTGAGTCAGTCGACGATCAAGTCACTTTACTTATATCTAACATTACTGAACTATATGATTGTCACGCTCCGGTACGTCCTGTACGCGTTAAGCACCTCCCAGCTCCCTGGCTTAACGATGAAATACGTGATTACATGGCGAAGAAGATACGTGCAAAGGCCAGGTACAAAAACGATCCATGTGACAAAAATAGGGACAAATTTCGGCAAATTCGGAATCGCTGCAATACAAAGATACGGGACATACAGCGACGCCATATTCATAAATCTGTCGAGAATGGTGATCCAGCTAAAGTTTGGTCCTTCCTCAACAAACTTGGAGTTGGTAAATCGCGTACTCATCTTTCAACTAATAGTATTGATTTAAACTCTCTAAACAATCACTTTTCTTCTTCTGCTGAAATGGACAGCTTTGTAAAACTAAATACTATAAATAATCTTAATTCAATGCCAACTCAAACTTTTCCAGCTTTTATCTTTCGCACAATCACCGCTTGTGATGTTATGAAGAACGTTCAAGCCATTTCCTCAAATGCCGTTGGAAGTGACTGTGTTAGTCGTGCAATGATTACTCCTCTCCTTGATATCCTTTCTCCAGTCATTGCCAACATTCTTAACAATTCCTTATCCTCCGGTGTTTTTCCTACCGTATGGAAGGAAGCACAAATTATCCCACTGCCTAAAAAACCTAATCCTAAATCTCTTTCAGACTACCGACCTATCTCCATTCTACCATTCCTCTCCAAAGTCCTCGAAAGGTTGGTTCATCAACAACTTTCATATTTCCTATCCACGAACAACCTTTTGAACTCCTTTCAATCTGGCTTCCGTCCCGGTCATAGCACGACTACCGCGTTGGTACATGTTTCCGATGACATTCGACTGGGAATGGAACATCAGAAATTAACTGTCTTAACGTTGCTTGATTTTAGTAACGCCTTTAACACAGTAGATTATGATATTCTGCTCTCTATCTTGCGCTCTCAAAACATATCTCCAACGGTGATTGAATGGTTTCATAGTTACCTGTTTGGGCGCCGACAGCGCATTCGCGTTGAAGATACTTTCTCTGCGTGGTGTAACACTTCTGCCGGCGTTCCGCAGGGTGGCGTCCTGTCACCTCTTTTGTTTTCTATTTTCATTAATTCTATCTCTCTTCCGCTTACTTCTTCCTATCATTTGTATGCAGACGATCTCCAAATTTATTCACAAGCTCCGCTTTCTGATCTCTCAGTTGCTATCGAGGCTACCAACAGAGACCTCACCAATATTGCTGAGTGGAGTCGTTCCTTTGGGTTGAAAGTTAATCCAGCTAAAACTCAGACCATCATAATAGGTAGCCCCTGGTATATTGCACGGATTAAGCATGACTTGCTACCCCAGATCATCTTTGATGGAATTACTATTCCCTACAGCCGTAAAGTCAAAAACCTAGGCATTACGTTTGATGACTTTTTTGTGGAATCACCAGGTATCCGAGGTAAGTAGGAAGGTGTTTGCCGCTTACGGGTCTCTTAAGCGTCTTAGGAATCTTTTGCCGACCAAAACCAAAATAAACTTGGCACATTCGCTTTTCCTTCCTGTACTGGATTATGCAGACGTTTGTTATCCTGATTTATCTGTTCAACTATTAAATAAACTCGAACGTCTGCAGAATCTCTGTATAAGGTTTATATTTGGCCTGCGTAAGTATGACCATGTCTCCTCATATAGGTCCCAACTTCAATGGCTGCCTATTGCCCGTAGAAGGGACTGTCACATTCTTTCCCTCCTTTATTCCATTCTTTCCCACCCTAACACACCTCTTTATCTTAGGGATCGCTTTATTTTTCGTTCTGCAAGCTTGGGCCGCAATTTGCGTGCCAACTCTAAATTGACGCTTGACCTGCCATCTCACAAGACTGACTTCTACGGAAAGTCCTTCACAGTACGAGCAATCAAGCTGTGGAATGCCTTGCCCGAGGTCATTCGTCGAGCACCGTCTCTTGAGACTTTTAAGAGCAGTATCAAAAAACATTACTTGCAAGTAAGCGATAAATATTAGTGATCCTTATATTATTATTATTTTTTCTCGATCTGTCGTTGTTTTTCTTTATGTTGTTTCTGATTGTAGATTGAATTATCCTATCTTCCATTAGTTTATGTATTTTGTTTTATTATTTATTAGTTTATTATTATTGTTTAATATTTATTAGTTTATTGTATAATTATTTATGCAGTAATGTGTACTTAGTTTATGTAATATTGTTTTATAACTATGCATTAAGATTAAGTTTCGATTCGTTTTGCACTAGCCCGCTTACCTATAAATATTTTTCTTCTACCCAAAGGTTGCCTGGCAGAAATTGCTACCCTAGCAATAAGGCCGCCTACTTTGTACTTGTCTTTTGTTGTTACTTGTTGTTTTGTATCTTTTTTTTTCTTATGTGCAATAAAGAATTTTCTTATCTTATCTTATCTTAACTTTTGTATGTTGTAAATCAATAAATTAATGTTTCACTAATTGTTTTTTTTTATATATTTGCCATTAGCAAGTAATAATAATAGAGATATATTGTAAATGGGGTTCGGAAACACGTGTTAACATTTATTTAATGATAATATCAGCAGTACAGTACAACTAAAAAATATAGTAGCCTGATGTCTACCGCCTACTTCAGATTTTATGTTTGACATATCATTTTTGACATTTAAATTCTAATTCTAATTTATTCAGTAATTATGTTGACTTCCTTATTATTATTTATATCTATTTTTCTTCGAATTTAATTTAGAACCTCTCTCTCTCTCTCTGTCTTCAACCTATTGCAGTCCACTGCTGGACATAGGTCTCCCCCATTTTGCGCCAGACATCCCGGTCCTCCACCTTTCTCATCAAGCTTCCACCAGCGACCTTCGCAAGTCGTCGGTCCATCGGGCCGGAGGGCGTCCTACGCTACGCCTAAAACCTATCGGGATGTAATCCAAAATTTGTATTTTATTAATATTGTATTAGTGATAATTGTATAATTTTTCATTTTGTTTTTATTTGGTGAATTGATGAATTTGTATGGGTGCAACTTACCTGAAATAAAGATTATTATTATGTTAGGTTTATGTTGTTCCTAACCATAGATAAAAAATAAACTACATGCACAATCACGTACAAATATCATCCAAAATATGTCCGAGCCGCTTGACACATACGTTGACTTATTTTTATATTTATGACATAAAATTATTCATTCAAATATTGACCTTAACGCGTCATCAAAAGGGTACAAAATCAAATGCACGAGCATACTACTATGACATGTAGCGAGCGACGTGATTATGAATGAAAATGACAACTGACGGTGGGCATAATTTTGCCGCGGACACTTTTTGAGTGAGATTGTGCTTCTAGTTTATTGTTTTTAAAGCCCGTCGTTTAATAGGTAATTAACCCTCGATATTTTTACAACTAAATTTAAAAATATTGGATTAACAATTCATAAAAATAATCATACTATCAGCAGTACAACAAATTATATTGTAGGCTGTCCGCCTACGTCAGATTTTATGTTGTTACCAACACATACATTTTTATTTCTAATCCTTTAATAATTTACGTCTTATGCTTAGAACGCAATTGTTATTTTAGTCCTCCAAAAAATGGGTTATCGAAATTTCAACGTAAGCATCAGCTTATCCAAGAACGCCGTTTATCTTGTCATTTTGAAGTGACTGAAAAACATATTATCGATATTGAATAGGCACCTGGAATTTGGTCCTAGGCGATTTGGTTTTAGGCCGGTCCAGCAGCGCCAACCTTCTGCATATCGATGATGAGGTCGCGAGTGATGCGCCGCCACGACGTCTCCGTGCCGATGCCGTAGTGTATGTGATCGTCCTGTCGGTGACATGAACACAGATTATAGGGCATGCAAACTGATAGACACGTATCGCAAAAAATAAGTGCTTTTCGACGACCCATTTGGTGTTGCGGTTAAGACGTCGGCTGCAACACCAAGGGTTCCGGGTTGATCCCCGGGCATTACAAACATTTGTGTGCATGAACATGTCTGTTTATAATGGTCTGGGCGTTTTCTATGTATAATATGTATTACAAAAAGAAAATATATACGAGTAAGTATATTTATCCGCTAGTACCCACAATACAGGTTTCACGCTTAACTTGGGGCTGGATGTTGCTGTGTGAATGTCAGTGGATATTTATTTATTATTATTGTCAAGTTGAGTGCTGTGGATGACAGCAGATCGGTTTCACATCGGTAGAAGAAAATGGACAAATAAGTGGGAATCATTTTACGTGTTGGTGATTTGCCAAATTGCCTGGACGCACACGCAAATCACTGCATGGGGTATATGCATCCTGTATAATATTCATATAGCAATATACATAATGAATGCGTACACAATTTTTGACAGTTGAATAAATTAGATTTATTGCTAAGTGCAACAACTGAAATATTTTAAATATAAAATAATGAACTAAAAACAAAAGCGGGCTCAGCATAAACTAGGCTCGGTAGCCCAGCACTGGTTTCCAGATTGGAACTTACAGTTGGTAGGCCGGGGAAAATAGGGAAGGACAATGTCAACAGCTTCAAACTAAAATATATTTATTTGCATTTCAATTATTCTGTTAATATAACTGTGCTTATAAACGTTTTGGATTAATTCTGTTAGTTTGTAAGGCAATGTATTCAATAAATAAATAAAATGGAACGTTATTAATAAACGCACACTTAATTATTTTCTAAATAACTTAGATAAAAAATAAACACAATAACACTCAGTGTCCACAGCAAAACTCTGCCCATCGCGTCTGCTGGGCAAAATTTTCGCTCCGTTTCACTTGATAATAAAAAGCACGAGCTTTTGATTTTGTACCCTTTTAATAACGCGGTAGGGTCAAGATTTAAATGAATAAATTTATGTTATAAATATAACATTAAACGTATGTATCAATCGGCTCGGACATTTTTTGGTTGACATTTCTACGTGATTGTACACCTAATTAGTTTGTTTATCTAAGATCCGAGGGCAAAAAAAAGTATTTCAGATTTGTATTGACGTATCGGTGACTCAATGGTGTGGACTGTCGCCCTCCTACCGGGAGGGCTGAGGTTAAAATCCCGCCAGGTACCAATGTGTTTTCGAATTTTCGAAAATACATGTACGTCGACGCTCTTACGGTGAAGGAAAACATCGTGAGAAAACCTGCGCACGACCACAAGAGATTCAAAGGTACTGAAGTCGTCCAACCCGCACTGGGCCCGCGTGGACTAAGGCCTGTACACCCTATACGGGTAGGCTCGTGCCCCTCGGTGGGACGTTTCATGAGCTGATGATGAGTACTGACGGTGCTGTTATCAGACGATGGTCGGTGACGTAGTGCAGATGTACGGTGTCGCGGGCGTCGCGCCGCCTCAGCACCCGTGAGAGACGAGTTCGCCGACAGGGACAGGTCCACGCTCAGCACGAACTCCTGGCTGATGTTCATCTGGACAACAAATAATAAAAATAAATGTCCACTGACATTTACACAGTGTCAAAAATTTTTTGGATTTACAACAGTATTATATATGCCTCCTCTTAGTTTTATGTTGGCTTGTTTCGGAGGCTGACCTGGAATATTAAAAAAAACTAGACATACGTTGCAGTCACAAGTGATAAGCGAAAACAACCATGTTGATTTTTTTTTATTTTAAAAATATTATATATTCGTGCTCCCTCTTAGATCTATATAAGCTTGTCCTTGTGTATGTCATAAAATCTAGACAATTCGCACTTTGCAGTCAAAGTTATAAACCTTCGTTACAGACATCGCGTTTTTTCTGCTAGAATTTTCTGCCAGTTTCAGCTTCATAATAGATTGGTTTTATGTGTTTTTTGTACAAATTCAATCGTACGTAAGTGATACCGAGCGATCGCTTTATAATCTGCGCATACGGGAAAATTTAATACAGCATTTTGCCAATTGCACTAACTTCCGTTTGTCTCTCTTCAACCTATCGCAGTCCACTGCTGGACATAGGTCTCCCCCATTTTGCGCCAGATATCCCGGTTCTCCGCATTCCTCATCCAGCCTCCACCAGCGACCTTTCGCAAGTCGTCGGTCCATCGGGCCGGAGGGCGTCCTACGCTACGCTTGCCGAGACGCAGTCTCCACTCCAGAACTCGTTTGCTCCAACGGCCATCGGTTCTGCGACATACGTGTCCAGCCCGTTGTCAAGTAGAATGAATTGTCTAATGGTGTCACCAATTTAAATCTACCATAAAACAGAAGGTATACTTGCAAATTTGTATCAATAATACACAATAACAAACCAATTTTCAAATTAGAGGAATTGCCACAACAGCTACGTCTCACCTTAAGAAACACCCGACTGTCGCGTGTTCCGTAGTCGCGAAACCGCATCACACTGCTCCGCACGTCCGTGTCATACACGCGTTCGTACTTCCCCCCCTCACTTGTGAGCCACTTGGCCAGGTTCCCCTCACCGTCGTCCACCACCGACCGCCTCGGCTCCGGCTCCGTCACGTTCTTGCTGTAGTGCGCCAGCCCGAACTGGGCTATCTGCGTCGGATAGAAGAAGCCGCGGGGCTCCCATTGTGTTGATACCGGCACACCTTCGACACCGCTGATGCATTTCACACGGTCGCGCACCTGGTTTGACAAATATAAAATAAAGACCTACTGACAATCGCACAGCGCCAACTAGCCCCAAGTTAAGCGTGAAGCCTGTTTTATGGGTACTAAAAAACGGATAAACATACTTATATACATTTTTTTTGTAAATACATACATATTATACATAGAAAACCCCCAGACCATAACAAACAGACATGTTCATGCACACAAATGTTTGTAATGCCCGGTGATCGGAACCCGGAACCCTTGGTGTTGCAGTCGACCTCTCAACCGCAACACCAAATGGGTCGTTAAAAAATAGATACATTATTTATTTGTGACCCGTCTCACTACAGACCTATCTCTATTCTCCCAGCTCTAAGTAAGATATTTGAAAAAATTATATTTAATCAATTATTGTCTCATTTCAACGTAAACAAACTATTACATAGCAATCAATTTGGATTTACTAAAGGCAGATCCACTACTGATGCAGGAGTGGCACTAATGAAACATATTTTTGAGGCGTGGGAAAATAAGCAAGATGCTATAGGAATATTCTGCGATCTATCGAAGGCATTCGATTGCGTTAACCATAATACTCTCCTCATGAAGTTGAAGCATTACGGTGTCGATAAGGACGCTCTTAATTTAATACAATCATATTTAACGAATAGAGTCCAAAACGTACATGTCGGAGAAACAAGTTCCAGCGGAGCCCTTTTATTGATGGGCGTTCCCCAGGGCTCAATATTGGGACCTTTATTATTTTTAATTTATATAAATGATCTACCTTATTATACTCAAAACCTATGTGAAACTGTATTATTTGCTGATGATACATCTCTTATATTTAACGTGGATAGACAAAAAGAAACTTTTGACGATGTAAATACTACACTTTCTCAGGTATTACATTGGTTTACGACCAATAATTTACTTCTTAACTCTAAGAAGACCAAATGTATTAAGTTCACAATGCCTAATGTAAGGCAGGTAGATACTTTCATCACTTTGGATGAAGGACCCATGGAAGTAATAAATTCAACCGTTTTCCTGGGTATAAAATTAGACGCAAAATTGCAGTGGGGTCCCCATATTGCGGCTTTGGCAGGAAGGCTTAGTTCCGCTGCATATGCTGTAAGGAAGATAAGAAGTCTCACTGATATTGAGACTGCAAGACTTGTGTATTTTAGCTATTTTCACAGCGTGATGTCTTATGGTCTACTTTTGTGGGGGTCTGCTGCTGATCTACAAACAATTTTTGTATTGCAGAAAAGATCCATCCGTGCCATATACGGCCTTAAATCACGTGACTCACTAAGGGAATTATTTAAACAAATAAATATTTTAACATTACCGTCTCAGTACATTCTAGACTGCGTCATCTATGTACACAAAAATTTACATGTATTTTCAAAAAAGTCAGATAATCATAGTTTGAACACTAGGAACAAACACAAACTTGCCGTTCCAAATCTTAGATTGCATAAGGTTGGGAACTCATTTGTGGGATTAAGCATTAAAATATTTAATAAGCTACCACAAAATGTAATTGATTTACCCCTGCATAAGTTTAAGTCTCATGTAAAGTCTATTTTAATAAAAAAAGCTTACTATAGTGTTGAAGATTATATAAATGATAAAAACTCATGGACATGTTGATTTCCACGCCTGCACTACTTTTGTTTTTTTTTTGTTGTCGTCTATTTAAATTTATATAATACTTAACTGCTTAATAGTACTTTTGTAGATTATTATTTTTACCAATACATAATACGATAAAAATTGAAAATAATTTGCTTTATATAATTATTTTGATTACAAATGAATCTGTATTCAACAATTTTTTTTGAAAAGAGTAACTACTGAGTTTCTTGCTGGTTTCTTCTCAGTGGAAAACTACCTCCCGAACCAGTGGTAGCTTCATTTGACATTCATAAGTGTTCTTTAAGGACCTAAACTGAATAAACACTTTTCATTTTCATTTTCATTTTCATTTATTAGTTTAATTATTCCTTACCTCCACATTGTAATTCTCGAAGGTGGCGAACGTCCCCGCGGGTCGTACTTCTTCTTGGGATGGTAAACTTTACTATAGCTGTGCGACCATTCAAACTTGTCTACGCCGTCTGTCGTTGTTATTTTGCCGTATATCTGAAAAAAGTTTATTCAAATTAAGTTGATACACGTAGGTTCTCCTAACCGATAAATGAGTGAGGCCCCATATTATAGGAAAATAGATTTGTATTGAATTTCCTTCCGTCGGTGGCACAATGGTGTGGACTGTCGCCCTCCTCAGCCCTCCCGGTAGGGCTGAGGTTCAATTCCCGTCACGTACTAATGTGTTTTAGAATTTTCGAAAAACATAAGTACGTTATCCGACGCTCTTACGGTGAAGGAAAACATCGCGAGGAAACCTGCGCACGGCTGCGAAGAGATTCAAAAGGTTGTGCGTGAAGTTGTCCAACCCGCACTGGGCGCGCGTGGACGACTAAGCCTGTACACCGTATACGGGTAGGCTCGTGCCCCTCGGTGGGGACGTTTAATGAGCTGATGATGATGATTGAATTTCCTTACTAGCTTAGATAACTAACCAGATGCACAATCAGGAAGAAATATCAACCAAAAAAGGTCAAAGCTGCTTGACACATATGTTGACATAAAAATAGTCATTAAGATTTTGACCTTAAGGCGTCACTAAAAGGGTACATATCAAAAGTAAGGCCATACTACTATGTAACTTTGACATGCAGAGCGACGTGATTATGAATGAAAATTCTGTCCAAATGACGCGATGAGCAGGATCTTGATGCGGACACTTTTTGAGTGAGATTGCATCTAGGTAGTTCATTGTTTATCTAAGCTTCCAGTCATTACTCGAACTTGTTGATTTCCCCTCATATCTGATTACTAGCTTTGCCCGCGGCTTCGCTCGCATTAAATTCGGAATAACACAGTACTTGCATTTATCACTATACATACGATTTCGCCTCCCTCCAACTTTGAAGGTTTCGGGGTCAATTTCAGAATTTTTTTTAACAAAAAATATGTTATAGTGAGCTAACCTTAAAAGATAGACATATGCTGTCGCGGACTTTTTTGTAGACCATTAAAAGCAGAACAATACTCTCATACATTACTTTTGTGTAACTTTAACCGTTTACTCAGCGTACGCAGCGGAAGCTCCAAGTATGAAAAATACCCCGATTTTGAAACATTCTTCATTGCTGCTCCGCTTCTTTTACTCGTAGCGTGATGATATATAGCCTATAGCCTTCCTCGATAAATAAGCTATCTAACACTGAAAGAATTTTTCAAATCGAACAGTAGTTCCTGAGATTAGCGCGTTCAAACAAACAAACTCTTCAGCTTTATATATTAGTATAGATTATTTTAACCGAAAGTAAGACAATCGACAAGGAATGCGGCTTAAATCCTATTGATCCATAGATGCAAGTACGAACATTTGTGTGCTTTAATCCTGTCTGTTTGTATTGTTCTGGGTATTTCTATATATAATATGTATGTATTTACAAAAAAGTAGGTGTAGGTACAAGTAAGTATGATTATCCGTTGATTAAAAGCTACAGTTTTTGGACTACAGTCCAACTTCCATGCTTAAATGTGAATAGATGGTGCTGTGAATGTGCGCTAATCATCATCATCATCAGCTCATTAAACGTCCCCACCGAGGGGCACGAGCCTACCCGTATAGGGTGATTAGGCCTTAGTTTCCACGCGGGCCCAGTGCGGATTGGACGACTTCATGCACAACCTTTGAATCTCTTCTAAGGCGTGCGCAGGTTTCCTCACGATGTTTTCCTTCACTGTAAGAGCGTCGGATAACGTAAATATATATTTCAAACATTCGAAAACACATTGATACGTGTCGGGATTTGAACCTCAGCTTCTCCGGTAGGAGGGCGACAGTCCACCACCATTGAGCCACCGACGACCTGAACCAAAAAAGCTTACGTAAGAAATACTTTTATACTAATAAAAAAAAATTCAATATTTGTGTGTCCTATTTGCAAATCAGTTAAATATTACGTGATATGTTCTCTGTTCTGTCAATTTAAGGACAGTGATCACTAATAATACTGTCCAATAAAATGTGTGTTATCAGTATCACGTATCAGTGTACAAGCAAATAAGTTGAACATTAGATCATATGTTAAATAAGATCATTGCTATTTCTATCATTTTTATCAGGTTGTATTTGTATTATATTGATAATAACCTCTTAATGAATACAAAATTTTAAAGCACTATTTTCCTTGTTTTAATGTTGAACAATAATTATAATATGGTACCAAAATCCACTCTTATACATTAAAGTGAAAAAATTAATAATTTAATACACAACTTAGCTGTCATCATAATTATCATCATTACAGCTTAAAATGTCCACTGTTGAAGGAAGGCCTAATGACTTCCACGTGGATACCTAGCAGTTGAACTACTTCTGCTACCCGCCACTCTAATTAAGTCATCAGTCGATCTGCTGTGATAATCAGAATCAGAAGGACTTAGCTGTGCTTAAAACAGATTTATGAAAAACTAAAAATCCTGTCCATCAAATCAGTAAGCCACTATACAAGAGTTTCTAGGTAGTAGTCCCCATACAAACAGTATTGGTTGGGATGTTTTCTATGTATTTTTACATGTATATTGTATATTATGTATGTATTGACTATGTTTATCTACCCACCAACCCAGTATCCATACTACAAGCTTCACGCTTAACTTGGGGCTTTTGAAATTACCGGGTATATGAGACCCAACATCCATTGTCTGGGGATAGGGCGTAGGGCGAAAGATGATCGAACTAACCGTCTTGATCACTTAATAAAATTTAATATAAAAAAGTTCAATTTCATGACATACCTCAAAGTATTTGTGTATGAAAGAGAAAGGCACGTAGACCTCGTCGCGCGCTCGTCTGCAACCGACTGAGTACTCTCCATTGATAGAGCATTCGATCTCTTCGCTTGCAATAGTTTGCTCCGACAGAGCGTTTGACAACGCCGAGCCGACTGTATACGAAAAAAGGCTTTGGGTTATGTATAAAACTACAAAATCACTTTTTTACGTCTGTCTGTCCCTTTATAAGCTTAGAATTTCAAAACTACGTAATAAATGTAGATGCGAATTTTAAAAATAAATTGAATCATCTGCAATTGAGTGTCATTGGTTATTTAAGGTTTTAAAAATCAGGTTGACTTCTCTGTATTTTTTTTAGTATATATAAACCTCTTTACAAAGAAAATGAGATGGCTGGATAGAAACATTTGTTGTCTACACATATAAAGAAGATATAAATCATACAGAAAAGAAAGAAAATGCAATTTAGACTGTCTTATCATTTCAAGTGATCTCTTTCAGACAATATCAAAATAAAGAATATAAACAAAAAAGGGCAAGATTGTGCATAAATAAAATTCATCTTATTTAACACACACATAAAGAATAAAATTGAAAAAATTACATAGATAAAAGCTATGTATATCCATATACACTAATTCCACTTATAAAATTACCAGATTTATTACAACAAAAATAAATTGAGTTTTAGAAATGAACAGGAAGAAATGAATAGTTAAACATACGAGGCCTGTGCGCGAGCTCCGTGCAGCGGCTCCAGAACAGTGTGACGATCATCACGGAGACGCACAACGCGGTGAGCGCCAGCCGCATGCTCACCCGCCCCACCACCAGCATTGTCACCTGCAACATACATGCTCAATGACACTGTCTAGTCTTGGGCTGTTGACCAGACGTAGAAAGAATAGTTATTATGACAATACTTGTACGTCATACACAGACACACACCCACATGCACACACACTGAAGAGTAGCAGGTTATAGAAAAGAATAATTCAAGTATTTTAATTTTGTTTTTGTTAAGTTTTTGGTGTATATTTACAGTATTTATATTGAACTTTGTAACTGAGAGTGCATTCTGAGTTCTTCCAACTTATCATTATCATATCATAGCATTATCTAAAGGGAAGTTCCCACAGGGAATTTGTTATTTACACTAAGTTACCAAAATAAATTATTATTTTATTTTTAGAATTAGCATTTATGTGAGTATGGATGTAAAACATCACTAATGTAAATGTAACGTTAATGCTAATG
>PQWD01008676.1:0-65600 GCA_019425675.1 Leucinodes orbonalis
AAGTCGCAAGAATCGCTAGAAATAAATTGCGCCTTGTCTTAGAAGCCCTTCTGAATCCACTACAGGAATTATTTATTAATTATAAGGTGGTAGACTCGGAACTGAGTCGTCTAGGTAGGTACCACCGTAGTGACAGATGTCGTCCCGTAAAATAGCGGTGTCTTGCACTTCTATGTTTTGAGATGAGGGCACTGTAGCTAGTAAAATTACCGGGTATAAAAGACCTAGCATCTGTCGTCTCGGGCGCAGAGCAGTGTTGACGGAAATAATGATTACTGTTATTAATTTCCTTCAACACTGCTTCTGCCGTGGTCAAGCGTATCACTTACCACCAGGTGAGCGAGCGCCGTCTTCACTTATATTTATATAACATTAAATATACACATATATATATATATAACATTAAAAAAAATAAAGTACTTATTTAAAAAACAGTAAATTTTTCTCACAACTATTTGAATCCGTTCATCTGTCTATTTTACATAACACACACTCAAATAAGCCGCGATCAATCTTAATTTGACACCGTCTATTGTGTAGCGGCCCGCTATTAATCACCAAACATATGGGCGCACAGTAGTGCGAAGACCAAGTTGTTGGGTATATCTTGCTAAAAATATAGCAAATATAATAAACTATTTATGGACGGTACTACCAGCCTATATTATGAATTAAATATTTGTTGAGTTGGACTAATTAATTAGTCCTTCTCAATAAAAAAAAATATCATTATCATCATCAGCCTATAACCGTCCCCTGCCGGGCACAGGCCTTCCCACACAGCATAGCTATGGGGAGATTGGGCCCTACCCTCCATGAGGGCCCAATGTGGATTGGTGGGTGTTAAAGACTACCATCTTATGAATGTATAACTTTATTATGGCATTTTATGGCCCTCGAAAAACACGGAATCATCTTTACGATCAATATGGTGCTCCAGCCAGCAGTGTTCTAACGTAACTGGGAAAATTAGACTTTCGAACACAGGATTCCAACCCACCCCACTAGACCACGGAGGCAGTTAGTAATTACTAAAAAATATAAACACGACAGCAAAATTATAGTTAAAACGAGTGAGTACCCGTTTGGTGTAAAGGTTGAGACGTCGGCTACTGCACCAAAGTTTCCAGGTTTGATCCCCGGGCAGTACAAACATTTATATGCATGAACTATTTGTATTGGTTTGGGTGTTTTCTATGTATAATATATATGTATTTACAAAAAAAATGTATAAATATGTTTTTCGTTGTTTAGTACCTATACTACAGGCTTCACGCTTAACTTGGGGCTAGATGGCGCTGTGTAAATCTCAGTGGATATTTCTTTAATGAGTAATACAACCCACCAGCATATAACCCATATCCGAAGCAACTTCATGTCAGTATAGTAGTGAAGGAGACTACTTTTGAAATAACACTCCCTGAGAGGTTAAAATAAATGATAAACTAAAATCCATTATTACCTACATTAATGCACGGCAAATATTGAACACAAAGCTATCAGTAGGTTTCCATTAGCTCAGTTGAGGTAGGTTGTAAATGTCTCTCACTAAAAGTTTTATAAAAAAATCATTAGATGGCGATTTACGCTGTTAAACCGCGCTATATAGTGGTAGTAGGTGCATACTTGGAAAAAAACCTTGTGTATTTTCCAATTATTAACATCTTGACGAATTGTCCTTATTACAATCCCTGACAATCAAGAACTTTTATGGGTAACTAAAAACATTTAAAATTAAATACCAAACACGAACTTGGCTCTTGTTTTCTTAATCGTGTAGTTCCATACTTCCGGCTTGTTGGTCCACCATTTGACCTATCAGCTGGAGGTGACCAGCGTGACGTACTATTTGTCAATATGGCAGCTAGTGTTAAGGAATTGCATGAGTTCACAGACTGACCAGCGTTACTAGACCCATGATCGTTTTAGATATCCTCCCGTAAAATGAGAGTGCTATGCACTTTTGTGTTTCGGGATGAGGGCACTGTAGCTAGTGAAATTATCGGGTATAAGAGACATAACATCAGTTGTCTCGGGTGACGGGCGCAGTGCGGCATTGATGGAGAATAATAACTGTCTATCAGTTGTTGGCCTCCTTCAATGCCGCTTTGTCATGGTCAGGCGTATCATTTGAGCGTCCTGACCGTATTGTTCACTTCGCTACATTAAAAAAACCCGCTCGATTTGCGGACGCTTTTCCTTATATATTTCCCTAGTCATTTACACAACTAGTAAAAATTATCGGCTATGAGAGACCTAACATTTATCAGCTCAGGTGACATATACATAATTATACCTACATAGACTAGGTACCTGGTGGAGGTTGAATGCGAAAAGTGAATGACCGGGATATCCGGCGCAAACTGGGGGATACCTATGGTCAGCAGTCGACTGCGATAGGTTGAATAGATAGACTAGGTACCTAATAATGGTAGAGGCTGGATGAGTAAAGCGGACAACCGGGATATCTGGCGCAAAATGGGGGATACCTATGTCCAGCAGGGGACTGCGACAGGTTAAACAGAGATAGAGAAAGAAACCAAAAACAATACAAATAAGTCACACTGAGACTGAAGCCGGAACCCTTGTGTTGATGCCGACATCTAATCATACTTTAACATGAGTTGAAATATATTTCTTGTAAGAAAGTATCGTAGAAGATAAGTAAGAAAGTATTGAAGTATCGTAGACCACTGCTGGACATAGGTCTCCCCCATTTTGCGCCAGATATCCCGGTCCTCCGCTTTTCTCATCCAGCTTCCACTAGCGACCTTCCGCAAGTCGTCGGTCCATCGGGCCGGAGGGCGTCCTACGCTACGCTTGCCGAGACGCGGTCTCCACTTCAGAACTCGTCTGCTCCAACGGCCATCGGTTCTGCGACATACGTGACGAGGCCACTGCCACTATAAGACTTGAATCATATCATTTAATGATTGCGTATGGAGTTTTTTTAAAGATTGTAAATTAGTACTTTGTGCGAGAAATTGTGAAAAATATGTGTTGTAAGTGCGTCAGTGGCTCATCGGTGTGGACTGTTACCTACCGATCCGGAGGGTGCAGGTTCAAATCCCGACACGTGCCAATGTGTTTTCGAATTTCCAAAATTGTACATACCTACGTTTCTATGACGCTCTTACGGTGAAGGAAAACGTCGTGAGGAAATCTGCGTACGCCTGATAAAGATTCAAATTTTGTGCGTGAAGTCGGCCAATCCGCACTAGGCTCGCGTGGATGACATGATGAAGGCTTATACACCGTTACGGGTAAGCTCGTGATGATGATGTATTGTAAACAAACAATTAATGAAATACTGTTAATTTGTCTCAAATATTGTTTAATATCTTACAGACCTGAATAAACTTTATTTCTGATCTTTATTTAATTAAAATTACAATATAAAAACACTATAACACTAACAACAAACTAAAAACCTTAAAAATAAAATATTATAACTAAATAAAATTATATCATAACTAAATAAAATAATTAAAAGAACTTATTTCTTATAAAAAAGTTGGCAAGCCTAGCTACCACACTAAAGATTGAAGTCGGGACCGACGGTTTTACGTGCCCTCCCAACAACGGGACCATTTTTCATTTCAGGCAATAAGGTGATTCATCCTACAATTTCTTGGTTTTTCTCTATTATAATGTGAATAGAAAGTATATTGAGTCACGAGATGTTGGGAAATTCTGTATAAATCGGGAAAATCCACCACATGAGTCATATTCCCGGAAAATTTGGTCACGTTCATAAAATTTCTGCGTGGCTTTTCTACGTAAGTTAACATAAGAGATACTTTTTCTTAGAACTGTTGCTACAGTTGAATATGGTATATATTCGAAAATTTCTTTTCATGTTGGTACTATCGATATGTTTTCTGTAAATGTATCATAATAAAAATGAAACACCACTGAAAATAAAATACCATTTTTAAGCACAGCTATTTTCGACCGGAGGCGGTGGAGGCCCAAAGTCCAGCTGTGGACTGTTAAATTAAAGTGTCTGCACCTTAAAAAACCTATATATTGTCTCATTGATATTTCATGCACCATGTGGTGTAATGGTTGCGAAGTCACCTATGAACCATTGGTGTATTAGATACACCAATGGTTCCGGGTTCAATCCCGGCTGTACAAAAAAAAAACATAAACATGTGTTTATATTAAAAATATTTGTAAAAAAGGCTCGTTGTTTTAATTATATTTGAGAGTGTTTGTTTTGGTCTGGGTGTATCTATGGTTTAAAATTATATGTAAAAAAGCTCCTTCCTCCTTCATTATATGTGTGAATATCACTGAATATTTATGGAATTAATGTTTCTTGTGAATTAGATAAAAATAATTTGTTATCTCAATAAATCTTTAATCTCCAAACAGAGCAGTCTCAGCACTCAATCATTGCCGTAAAATTGGAAATTCTATTTTGGTCGTCTAGCCGTCGACTGTTTGATTGATCACATCCAGATATGTCTGCGATTCAGTTATATTCATATTTATAATATTCAGATTTAACACTTTAATCAAGGTTAAATGACAATGACAAACGGAAGCGAAACCTGGTCACTTACAAAGGGCCTCTTAAATAGACTCATGGTTGCTCAACGTGATATGGAGAGGGATATGTTAGATGTTTCCCTACGCAATAACATCCGGAACACGGATATCCGTAGGAGAACTAGAGCGACAGATATAGCCCACAGGATAAGTAAGTTAAAGTGACAGTGGGCAGGGCACATAGTGCGTTGAACCGATGGGGTATAAAGGTTCTCGAGTGGGGACCCCCTACGAGATAGACTGATGACCTGGTTAGGTAGCGGGTAACAGATGGATGTCAACTGTAAGGGATCGGTCCGCGTAGAAATCATTAGGGGAGGCCTTCGTTCAGCAGTGTTCGTTTTAGGGTGTAATGATGATGATGAATCAAGGTTTTCAACCATTTTAATTTTAGTTTCCTATAACCAACAAGTTTACATTACGATACGTAGTAAACACTTCATGCATTAATGGAATAAAATACAAACATAATGAAGCGCGACAAAAACATATTAATCTTGATCACAGACATCCGAATATACAATTAGACTGGACAAGCCGCCAAGTTTATAGGCAGTTCCAGTGTCGCAATTTCTTTTCGGTTCTTACCGAAAAGTTATTATATTTTACTGATTCCTTGCGATGATGGCATGTTACAATTGCACGATGGCATTTTAGGAAAAAACGGTAATTTCTTCTAATATTCGTGCGTCTTGACTCGTCTCACAGAGCGTAAACTGGCAGCCAGTGTATGCTCGTTGAGCCAAAATCTGTGATCTTGATGCTTTATATAAAATATACACACGGCGCCATCTAGTCCCAAACTTAGCATTGAGCCTGTAATATGGATACTAAAGACAGATAATATAATATATACTAAACGGATAAACATACCTGTATACATTCTTTTATAAATCCATACATATTAAATTTAGAAAACACCCAGACCAAACAAACACATGTTCATGCACACAAATGTTTGTAGGTACTGCCCGGGGATTGAACCCGGAACCCTTGGTGAATGATCTGACGTCTCAACCATTACACTAACATTGAACTGTTGTCATTATGGTGAAAAAAAAAAATCAGAAATTACTCATTTTATTTTATTAAAATATAAATGACGTAATTAATTTTTGTATCAACGAGAAAAAAGTCGAGTTAAAATCAATAATACAAAAGCAAGCATTGAGTTCAACATGTCCAAATATTCTAAAAATGATTAAATTAGCCGTTGATTAACTGCAACATGAGGATTTTACGCTATTCAATAATTTCACTAATGAGCACACTAAGCCGGACGTCACAGCTATTATCACTTAAAGTTGCTCTATCCGGTGGAAAAGTGTCACAGGTCAAGTCTGATAAACTGTTATTTTCCCTTATTTAATCCTCAAGTACTTATTACGATTATAACATGGGTTTTGTGTATAATAAGTAGCTTGCTTAATCAAAAGAGGTATAATTTAAGCTACGTCACTACCAAATCCTTAGGTCGATTTTCACTTCAAACATATATACGACTACTGGTTACCTAGCCCCACCTGCAACGCCCTAAGTCAAGGTTCGAGTCAGAACTCCCCTAAGGGTTAAACCCTTAGGCTCGTTGCATTAACTTTTTTAGGGTAAAAGCCAAAAACTTCGTTTGCCACTTGAAGCTGAAAAGGCCATTAAATTTGTTTTTAACAGCGCTACTTCACCTTAAAAAAATGGAACATAGACATGGTTTAAAAATTACTTAGATGAACTACTTAACTGTTCTATAATAATAACAATTCATATCCACTAACATTCACACAACGCCATCTAGTCCCAAATGAAGTATTAGCCTGTAATATTGGCACTAAACAACGGATATACTTAAATACTTTTTTGTAAATATGTACACACATATGCAAAGAAAACACCCCGACCATTACAAACAGACATGTTCATGCACACAAATGTTTGTACTGGATTGAACCCGGATCCCTTGGTGAAGTAGTCGACGTTGCAACAATTACACCAAATGGGTCGTCAAATATTGAGTAATATTGTCAAATGCTTAAATGTCAATGCATCATGACTTGCGATAGTCAACGTCATTATTATAAACGGATTAATGTTGAGCGGAAGACGTAAGTGGTTAAAGGTAATTCAGCGGAAGAAGTGCCAGATTATGACGTCATTTTGTATAATTAAGAAGGTATATTGGCGTCGATGGCTCAATGGTGTGGACTGTTGCCCTTCTATCGGGAGGGCTGAGGTTAAATCCCGCCACGTACCAATATGTTTTCGAATTTTCGAAATGATATTTACGTTATCCGACGCTCTTACGGTAAAGGGAAACATCATGAGGAAACCTGCGCACGCCTGCGAAGGGATACAAAGGTTGTGCGTGAAGTCGTCAAGTCGCACTAGGCCCGCGTGGACGATTAAGGCCTAAACACCCTTACGGGTAGGCTGGTGCCCATCGGTGGGGACGCTTAATGAGCTGATAATGAAGACGTTTGTTTTTCTGTTGTTACAAGTGAACGTCCATATTTGAAATGTGTTATGTTCTATAAATCCACCAGCCTATAACGTCTGACTGCTGGGTATTGGCTGTACCATATATCAAGGAGAGATTGGGCCATAACATACCACATAAAATAATAATAATAATAAATATCCACTGACATTCACACAGCGCCATCTAGCCCCAAGTTAAGCGTGAAGCCTGTAGTATGGGTACTAAACAATGGATAAATATATTTATATACTTTTTTATATTATACATAGAAACACCCAGACCAATACAAACAGACATGTTCATGCACACAAATGTTTCCGGGGGGGCCAAGGATCGAACCCAGAACCCTTGGTGCAGTAGCTGACGTCTCAAACATTACACCAAATGGGTTGTCAAACATCGGCTGGAATTAGGATTGATAGCACAGATTTCCCAATACAGGAGATGGAGCAAGCCGCGTTTAAAGTGCGACAAATGTAAGCTCAACGAGCATACACTGGCTGCTAGTTTACGCTCTGTGATTGATAGATTTTAACTAATATCACCCTAAGAAAGAAGCCGGGGCCAGTGACTTAACATGCTTTCTGAATCATTCGGAACTCGAGATAACATTTCAGGTCAGCTATTCGATGTCTAAATAAAATTTATGTTTCTTGACTTGGTCAGGTTTTCCCACACAGCAATACCTGGGGGAAATTGAGCCGTACCCTAATGCAGGTTGGCAGGTTTTTAATGAATAATAGTCCAGAAGTTATTTACTTTACCAAAGGTTTCCGTCATCATCATCAGCTCATTAAACGTCCCTACCGAGGGGCACGAGCCTGAGGGTGATTAGGCCATAGTCGTCCACGCGGGCCCAGTGCGGATTGGACGACTTCACAAACAACCTTTGAATCTCTTCGCAGGCGTGCATGAAGGTTTCCTCACGATGTTTTCCTTCACCGTAAGAGCATCGGATAACGTACATATATTTTCGAAAATTTGAAAACACATTAGTACGTGTCGGGATTTGAACCTCAGCCCTCCCGGTAGGAAGGCGACAGTCCGCACCATTGAGCCACCGACGCTATATAAAGGCTTCCGTGCTGAACATGAATTAAAAATAGATGGGTAAAATGTTAATGGCGAAGTGGTCTGGGTAGCGCAGTGTGAAATACTCGTATATTCCCATACCGCGCTGTAGTAATATCTAACCATGATTCCGTTAGTACCTTTTGGTTGGGAGTTTGCTATTATATGCAAGAAAGAGTACAAGCTCTTTGGATAATTTGGCTGTGAATAGATGGATATTTTTATTTATGATAAAGCTTAGCGGCAGTAATAAAGATTGATTACTCTTAAATATCTGCTCTAACAAGGCTTTTATAGCCTAATTAGCGACGGCCTAATAATATGAGTGAATACATGTGTTGTGCGTAGGCTTACGCAATGCATCCGTTTTTTAATTTGAAGCGTCCTTTGCTTAAAGGTGTTGATGATTTTAATGAGTATAATATTGTTTGCGTTCGTGGCTTTGCCGAGTGAATATATAAGAATATTGTATATAAGAAAAACATTTAATTGTTATTTTAAGGCATGACATTGGTCACAGCAACAAATTTCTATCAAAATATCTGCAGGTATCTGTCCGCCATTTCGTAGCACCTTTCCACGTAAATGTAATTCACCATTTGACATTTAACCCTCCATCCGAGGTCCGAAAGTAGGTAATCACTTGTTCACTGACATAATAGTCACATAACTAGTGTCCATAATCAACACTTTACGAGCACGCGAGTTGCTAATTCTATTATAATTGCATACTTACACTTCGCAATGGCATGGCGAATCAAGATACGAGTAAGTTTTCTTCTCACATATAACAAAACATCGGTGGCTCATTCGTGTGGGCTGTTGCCTTCCAATCTGAATGTTATAGGTTCAAATTTCGCCGTACATATGTTTTTTTTATATATGTACATTGCTCCGACGCCCTTTCGGTGAAGAAAAAACATCGTGAGGAATTCCGCGCGAAAAAGAAATTCAAAGCTTGTTCGTGAAGTCAGCCAATCTCCTTTACGGGACGTTTTATGAACTGATGATGAAGATATGAATATCTTTACGTATTATTTTGTAATACTTCATAAGTTGGATTTTTTATTCCACCCATGAAAGGTTCTGTATTCAGTTATCTCCCCTCTCACCATTTAGTCCTTGCATAAAAGCTTTACTAATACATTGGTAAAATGAAGACAACCGTGCACACCAATTGAACCACCATCGCTCTTAATCCAAATAGAAATGTCCTAACTTTTGCCCAACTTTGGTCTACAGTCCAAATGATTACATAAAGGCAAAGTTACGTTTCACTATGCGAATCGTCATAACTCGGACCCTTTCATTTGGAGCGGTAATAACACACTTATAAATACCTTATTGGAATAATGTCAAATGCAGTGGCGTGCACAGAGATTATGAGCAGGGTATGTAAAGTAAGTGTCACTTATCGCAAAAACAATAAATAATTTACACATTGGTCAAATTGAGTGCTGTTGATGACATCAGATCGCCTATGGTTTCAAAACTGTAAAGGAAAAGCTGCAAATAAGCGGGAATAATTTAATATGTCGACGGAATTCCGGGTTGCCTGTACGCACAGGGTATGCACTGCTTATTTTGCATATATGAGGTGCACGCCACTGTTCAAATGTTCACAGATAAACGTGCAGTGCTCAAGGCGCTTTTGAGAATTGGTAATTGGTATTCGCGATGGCTAATAAAGAAGAATTCGCGTTTCATATTATTTTGATGTTTATGTTGTAGTATAATAGTTCCGTGTATGGTTAAACGACTTTTCGACAATAGTTAAATAATACATTATGCTCTTATTAATTGTATGGCTATAATGTTTCAGGTGCGTCGGTGAAAACTGGTCAAGATTGAAAGAAACTACTTGTATTACTATCATCATCATAACAGCCTAAAAGTCCACTCCTGAGGGTTACCGCCATCTTTAAAAACAGTATTATAATAATGTTACTTTGCGTTACTGGTACAGACAGTTAGACATCTAGTGAAACAACTGGATACCTACACCAAAGGTTCCGGGTTCGATCCCCGGGCAGTACAAACATTTGAGTGCATGAACGTAATGTTTGTATTGGTTTGGGTGTTACTTTGTATGAGATAACCAATGCGTGAGCTGTATTACGAACATTACTTTGTTTTTAAATAAAACAGATTTTTTTCTAAAATTAAAGTAGCCTACGTTTTTCCTGATTACATCAGCTACCTGCAAAAAAGTCCCGTCCAAATCGGTCTAACCATTTCACAGCTTACCTGGAACAAAGAGACAAACAGACGGACAGATATACAAAACTTCTAAAAACGTTATATCGGGTTATGTTGCGTATATATACAAATGCATGTAGTAATAAAACGGTTATTTCAAAATAACAAACAGACACTCTTAATCTTATTTATATAACATATTAATCTTATTTATATGTAATAGATAATATATTAACATATTGTAAATAGTCTTGCTTCAGTGTCATAACTTTGGTGATCGATTTAAGCATGATAAATGACATTGGACTAAATCAATACGAGATGTGATGGTTTAATAACTTTACATATATTATTTCCAGTTCATGTAATATATTAAATCTTAAACGAATATCAATTTTATAATATCGTTCACAGAATATATAATTTTGATTGAACTAAATACGGTGTGAATTTTGGATCATCGACATACTACTCATTCTATATTATTCTACTCATAGATGGAATCTATTACCTATATATAAGCTGAAGATTTGTTTGTTTGAACGCGCTAATCTCAGGAACTACTGGTTCGATTTGAAAAATTCTTTCAGTGTAGATAGCTTATTTATCGAGGAAAGCTATAGCTAATAGATCATCACCTACGAGTAATGAGCGGAGCAGCAATGAAGAATGTTTCAAAATGGGGGTATTTTATTCATACTTGGAGCTTCCGCTGCGTAGGCTGCGTAAACGGTTAAAGTTACACAAAAGTCATGTATGAGAGTATTGTTCTCCTTTTAAAGGTCACAAAAAGTCGCGACAGATCATATGTCTAGCTTTTAAGGTAGCTCACTATAAACATGTTTGCTAAAAAAATCTTTTATTGACCCCGAACCTTTAAAGTTGAGGAGGGGAATCCTATGTATAGTGATAAATGAAAGTACCGTGTTAACCCGAATTTAATGCGAGCGAAGCCGCGGGCAAAAGCTAGTGTTTTTATACGAACTTAATACCATACGATTTATCATACATGTGTCTCAAACAAATGATAAACAAAAAAATAACTTTTATCAAATCAAACTTTAGTTATATTTTTAATTGTCATATGTATTATTGTTATTATTATATACGTTATCCGATGCTCTTACGGTGAAGGAAAACATCGTGAGGAAACCTTCATGCACGCCTGCGAAGAGATTCAAAGGTTGTGTGTGAAGTCGTCCAAGCCGCACTGGGCCCGCGCGGACGACTAAGGCCTAATCACCCTATACGGGTAGGCTCGTGCCCCTCGGTGGGGACGTTTAATGAGCTGATGATGTATTGTTGATCAATCGCAAAGTGATTTACGTGAATTTTAGTGTTAATTTTTTTTTTATTTTTGTACCAATAGATTTGCCTAATATTTGGGGGATGTATTTTGAATCACGTGTAGGTTGTTCTTAGAAAAAAATGCGCATTTTCTCGATTTTACCCTGTATATTTCTGTTTTTCGTAGTATAGATGATATGTTATGTAAATGACAGAAGAAACATTAAACAAATTAGAATACTTTAGGCCCAAGATTGATTAGTTTTTGTACAGATAAGGATAAGTTATATTAATGTTATGTCATTTGTAATATTTAATTTATGTGTTTAATGTATACCCAATGTACGTCTCAAATCTGGTTTGAAGTAAGTTTATTAGGTTATGTAACAATGTTTTTCGTTAGTGCCAGA
Organism: Leucinodes orbonalis; assembly: GCA_019425675.1. Lineage (NCBI taxonomy): Eukaryota > Metazoa > Arthropoda > Insecta > Lepidoptera > Crambidae > Leucinodes > Leucinodes orbonalis. The sequence continues at coordinate 11,995 of PQWD01008676.1, forward strand.
AAGAAAGAAAAGAAAAAAATATTTATTTACTTTTGAATCGTCAATTGTTATTATCATTTTTTTTGTGACTCTACCACCGGTTCGGAATAAGTAGGATCTTCGAGAAGAGCCGGCAAGAAACTCGAGAGAGCCGGCAAGAAACTCGAGAGAGCCGGCAAGAAACTCGAGAGAGCCGGCAGGAAACTCGAGGACAATCATTGGTTGGGAACCTAGAGACAAACAACAAAATCGAATACTTCGGGAACTCAAGGAACAGAACATCAATCGCGACATTCTTAAAATCTTAAAATCATTAAAATCTTACCTGAATCCGAAATCTACTTCGACACGTTTGCATAGTCAATAAACTCGTCAGTATCATACATCTTGTACACTACGCTCCATTTAATCACATTGGATAGTTTCTATTGATGCACGTATTGTACTAGATTAGTAGTGTTTATATTTGAGATGACCAACTCCAGTGTATGTATAAGGACCTAGTGTTAATATGTTTTCTACATAGCTTTTAGTTCATTCCCGAGATGATGAGGGCCTGCGACCAGTACTACCGTATTATGTACCAATAACAGGCGTCAGTCGCTCACAAACTGAATTGTGTCCAACTGTTATGTTGTTAAAATGATAATTCTGTTATTGTGAGTGAAATAAAGTTATTATTATTAAAAACATTAAATTAATTAAACATTCATGAAAATTACTTACTTTCAGTGAGTTCCATGTAAATACATAGAGAGTATTCGAATTCACGAAAACACGGGAAGAGCAAATAATGCTTGGATCTCAAATTCGATTAATTGCTTTTTTCAACTTATGTTATTTAGTTGAGATAGACTTTAATACCTGAGGAGAGTCGCGGGTAGTCGTTGGATGCAAATAACCTCCGACAGGGGGAGGTGGAGATTGATGAGGGAGGCCTTTGTTCAGCAGTGGACGTAATATGGCTGTAATTATGATGATGATGAGACTTCAATAGGTTTTTATGACAGGATATAGGTTGAGATAGTTAGGAGTTGGCCTTACCAAGAATTTCATGTTTGATCCCCGGGTAATACAAATATTTGTGTGTATTGGTCTGGGTGCTTTTACGAATAGTAATGTACTGTTATTTACAAAAAAAGGAACATCTGTGTAATAAATAAAAAAAGAATGTGTGTAATACATTTATTGTACACTGCTGTTACAAGTTAATTGTAATTAAATACATAAATTGTTATTTGTTTGTTGTTAAGTATCCATAACATGTTCCTTACATATATTGGGGTCACAGCGTTGACTTTTACATTAACCCCAAGTTACGCGTGAAGCCTGTAGTACCTATGGGTACTAAACAACGGACAAGCATACTTATATATGTATACTTTTTTTTGGAAAGACATGTCGCTGAATTTTTTTATTTATATTATGGTAGTTTATAATGCAATTAAAAAAAAATACTGTTGCACATCTAACACATAAGTAACACAAATAAGATAAATGTATGCGTGTGTCTCAAAGCGAAAAGGGCAAAGTAAAAGTGCAATATCCGTCAATCCGATATTGTTTGGCACCTTCTTCAAATACTGATGGCAGTCAACTGTCGACTTGTTTGGCTATAGGGAGTGGTGACTTGGCAGTCTTGGTACACAAAGGTATTGTAATGATTTCTTTTACAAACGCGCCAAACCATGTGGTTGAAAAGTTTTCAAGCCTTTAGGCGCATGGCCCGATATCTGGAACGTGACCATTAATTGGCAAAAGAAAATGGAACCAAAGAGAACGAAATATTTAATTTCAAATCAATACCAAAATATACTCGTAGAGCGCGTCGGTGGATCATTGGGGAAACCTGTGCACGCCTACGAAGAGATTCAAAGGTTGAGCAAGAAGTCGGCCAATCCACACTGGGCCCGCGTGGACGACTAGACCCTTTACGTGTAGGCTCGTGCCCCTTGGACGTTTAATGAGCTGATGATTATGACACTACAATACCAGGTCACTGGCAGAGGCTTGATGAGAAAAGCGGAGGACCGGGATATGTGGTGCAAAATTGGGAGACCTATGACCAGGCGTGGATTGAGATAAAGAAATATTACATATTTGGCGCTATTAACCAATGATTCATGTAAGACGAATATTTTCTTGATTCTTTACTTGTTTGTATATTTCGTTGATAAACCTTGATAAGATTTAACTATATTTATTTTATTAACAAAATCTAACTCTAAAGTAGCTTTTGTTTTTATGAGAATTTAATCTAAACTAAAATTTTGCGCGTAGGGAAACTTAATAAATGTAATGAACGAAATATTATTAAAAAGAGTTGAAGTGCCTCTTCCCTTAATGAATACTGACAACACGTACATTTCCATTATTATACTCAACTTCCTCAACCTTGTTCTTCAAAGGCCAGCTTTGTCGAACATCCCAGACTCTTACTTACTCCATCTTACGGTAAGAAAGGGACAAAACAAAAGTAGGTCTTATTTACTTTGTTATTAACATTCACAGGTGGTATCAATGGGCTAATGGGCTCGTCTGACTAGTTCCAATGCTAACAAACATACGATGACCCTTGGCATTCCAATTACCGTTATAGGTTTCAATGCTTGGAGGAATACAGGAATTTTACTTTAAGGCTGAGAGCCATCTGCGCTCGCCAATTGCCCGGTGAAGCTGTAAAGGCCACCTGCGGCCAACAGTAGTAGTCAGTTCGAAAAAAAATAATTTTACTAGGTGGTAGACTCGGTACTGAGTCGTCTAGGAAGGTACCAACGCAGTACCAGATATCGTCCCGTGAAATAAGAGTGTTATGCACTTTTGTGTTTCGGAATAGGGCACTATAGGTAGTAAAATTACCAGGTATAAGAAACCTAACATCTGTTGTCTCGGGTGACAGGCGCTGTGCAGCATTGGTGGAGGATAATAATCATCTATCGGTTGTTGGTTCGGTGGCTCAGTGGTGTGGACTGTCGCCTTCCTACCGGGAGAGCTGAGGTTCAAATCCCGACACGTACCAATGTATTTTCGAATTTTCGAAAATATATGTACGTTATCCGACGCTCTTACGGTGAAGGAAAACATCGTGAGGAAACCTTCATGCACGCCTGCGAAGAGATTCGAAGGTTGTTTGTGAAGTCGTCCAATCCGCACTGGCCCGCGTGGACGACTAAGGCCTAATCACCCTATACGGGTAGGCTCGTGCCCCTCGGTGGGACGTTTAATGAGCTGATGATGATGATGATGGTTGTTGGTTTCCTTTAATGCCGCTCTCTCATGGTTAGGCGTATCACTTACCATCAGCTGAGCATCCTGACCGTCCTGTACACTTATAACATAAAAAAATGTACGTAGGAAGCATTCTTGTGCCTTAATTTTTCGTTTTTTATTTTAACTTATAAAATACGTTTAATGTGGAATCAAATTTAATATTTAGGTCTTAGGCAAACATATTTAAAGATCACGAGTCATAGTGAGAGAAGGTAAAACCTTTAGTAAAGTTATATATTATCCTAATTTTTTTTATTAATTTACCGAACTTTTTTCTTTCACACAACTTTTTTCTTGTAACCCACAAATATAATTTTATAACCATTTAAGAATTAGCATACCTAACCAAAGCCTAACGACCGGATACAGTCGTTTAGGTTAGGTGATTTCATTTTAGTATAAATAACGAAACAGTCTAACCTGCGTGTAGTCATTAAGTATACGTAAACAAAAAATAAACGGTTCCGAATGTTTGTTGTAATTTATTTTATTATTGATAAAAATAAGAATACATTTAATAACCTTAATCAATATCATCATCTCAGCTCATTATACCGGGGGGCACGAGCCTACCCGTAACGAATGTGTAGGTCTTAGTCATCCACGCGGGCACAATGCGGATTGGCCGACTTGACGCACAATATTTGAATGTAGACGTGCGGAGGTCTCTTCACGATGTTATCCTTTACCGTAAGAGCGTCGGATAAACGTACCTACATATAATTTCGAAATCACATTGGTACTTGGCGGGATTCGAAGATACACCCTCCAGATCGGAAGGCAACAGTTGGAATGATATGGTTACCTTAAATTCTGTAAAAGTAAATAAAATTAAGTCCCTATATAACGTTTAAGCATTTATATTACGAGTATTTATTATTTACTTTTGAACCAGCTAAGGCTGGGTATTTTTTATTGTATATACATATAGGTAACCTAATCTATGTAAAGATTTTATTGCCAGTTACGACATTATTTTTTGGTTATGAATTCATTGTATACATCCTTTCGGAATTCGAATTTGCATTTGACCAAGAGGTCGACGGTAATAGGTATGGGACGAGGAAATGATGGGACCCTTCTATAACATTAATGAACCCTAATCCTTCCTTAATAATGAGGTGTGGCGAAGGATATTTTTTTGTTCCTTCCATCTATGCAAAATCGAAAAGTTGTCTCACGACGATTCTGTGAATTTTAAGTTTAGTGTTTCGATTTATAGCCACGTTTCTTAGTAAAACATTTTTTGGGATCCGATTATTATGAATTCGTGAGGATATAAAATTGTGAAAAGTTAAACCCTTTATAAATATTATCTCCAATGGGTTGGTAAGAATAAGCAAATGGCCCATGATTGAACGCGGTATAAATAGACATACTCTTAGCAAAATCCGAGCTGTCAATTAGCTAGATATTTATCGGTCAGCTAGTAATGCCATTTAAAAACCTAGTCTCGAAAGTGTCGCTATTAAAAGCAATGAGTAAATATGTTGAAAAGTGGCAATTACACTTCACGGTTTTTAGGAGTATGTAAGAGGCAGAAATTATTTCTTTTAATTTGGAGTTTGGTTAAAAGATGGTCAATATAAAAGTGATTGAGGAAGGTCATTGTTGAACACACAGATTTCCCAATACAGGAGATGGGGCAAGCCGCGTCTAAAGTGCGACAAATGTAAGCTCAACGAGCATACACTGGCTGTCAGTTTACGCTCTGACAAACGAGACGAGTCAAGACGCACGAATATTAGAAGAAATTACCATTTTTTCCAAAATGCCATCCTGTGCAATTGTAACATGCCATCATCGCAATGAATCAGTAATTTAGCAAGAAATATAATAACTTTTCACAAGTAAAAACCGAAAAGAAATTGCGACACTGGGACTGCCTATAAACTTGGCGGCTTGTCCAGTCTAATTATATATTCGGATGTCTGTGGTTGAACATATAATGTTTGTAGTCTTCACAAATCCATGGCTTTGTTGAGTGATGCTCTAATCTAGGCTGAAGACTAGGATGTGTTTGAATATAAAGTACTATGTTAAGCTTAAATTACATTGCACGATTCGCTTTCGATTCCAATACGAAAAATTGACACTTTGATTTTAAATTTTGTTACAATGAAAATTTGAATTAATGAAGGACTTTGGTACAGGGACATAAAAAAAGATTTCAATATTATATGTAAATATAGAAGTTACCATAATATCCAAGTGATCTGTGTTGGTGTAACAGTACCATACATTAACATACTATATTACAAGTGTCAAGTAGAAGCAACCCAATTTATAAATCAAAATTTTATGAATTTAGGCCACAATTTAATCTCTTTCGCTATTAACCTAGTTCATCGCTGTCATTTACTCTGTTGCAAGACATTGTTTAAAAGCAGTGCTTTTTTCAAATTATCACAAATACTTGCTACGATAGCGAGTTATTGGATAGCTAATAATGCGTAGGTATTTGGTAATGCAACACTTTTTAGGTTAAATGCATTTTCATTAGTTCCTATTGCAAAATGAATGAAAATGTTATTTGTAAGAGATTTTCGTCCCATTGGTACATCCAATATATTTCTGAATGTTTCATGTCTTAGGCGTAAAACATTCAGCAGAGGCAGTAGCGTGAACAAAAATTAGAAGCTGGGTATGAAAAGCCCATGATATGAATCGCAAAAACAATAATTTGAATTCCTTTTCTCAAAAAATTAGTACTGTTGTTGATTGCAAATCACATATGTTTAAAAGATGTAGGGCAAATAAGGAAAGGTCTTGATACATAGGAGATGGGGAAGGAGAGGTCTATGATGGCGATTTTCAGGATTGTCGGAGAACACAGTTTTCCAGTTACGCGCGAAGTAAGCAGTGATTGTAAATGTATACAATTATGATATGACATTTGGTCTGTTTGTTATTGAGAGCACAGATAATTGGGAGTAACTTTTTTTTATTATGAGGTTTTATTAAATATGATTTTAATATGAAAAGTATTTTATTTTACAAGTATTCAGATTAATAATATAGCGGAGTACCGAGATATCCGGCGTAAAATGAGTAAGACCGTTATCTGGAATTGTACAGCAACAGGTTGATGAAAAAAAAAAATATGTCATTAATAATAAAGAAAATTATTATCCTAACCCGTTGTACCAAATTCAAAATACAAAATTTAATACAAAATGGACCAGTAGTTCAAGAGTCCATTGCGTGCAATCGACGTGCCACGTAATTTTTATTTAATAACTATCGACAAAAATAATTAACGACCCATTTTGTGTAATGATTGAGACGTCGGCTTCTACACCAAGGTTCCGGGTTCGTGTGCATGAACATATGTGTTTGTATTGGTCTGGGTGTTTTCTATGTTTAAACATTGTTTTACAAAACAAAATGTATATAAAGGACGACCCTTTTGGTAAAGCGGTTGAGACGTCGACTACTACACCAAGGGTTCCGGCTTCGATCCCCGGGCAATACAAATATTTGTGTGCGTGAGCTTGTCTGTTTGTAATGGTCTGGGTGTTTTCTATGTTTATTATTCATGTTTTACAAAATATAATGCATATAAGTATGTTTATCAGTTGTTTAGTACACATAATACAACCTTCCCGCTCATTTGGGGCTAAATGGCGATGTGTGAATGTCAGTGCATATATTTTTTTATTTATTTACACATATGTGTGATATATACACATGTGTGATACCCTTTCAGATACCAATCGTTAGCACACATAAGGTTGGGTCGAGTTAGCGATCCGCGACCCACTAAACCTGTCTGCCGCCTCTGACTCATTGGGTGTCCACAAATTAAGGGCTCATTTAAACTTTTTTGATAAATTCGGCTATTTTAATGTTACAAAATGTTTTTATACGGACAGATAAGCAACAAGATTTCCATGAGGTGTATGTTGAACATACGTCTCCTTTAATATTATTCCACACCATCCTTTAGGATGTTATCCGCATCCCATAAAAAATAAAAAAAATACTGAATTATTTTTTGTATCTTATGTGTTAAGTAAGAAACTATTGCTAACAGGAATTTGCAAATAAAATCATTATTCTTAAATTTGTTTTATATTTCTGGGGTATTATTACCCTTGACGAGACGAGAGTGCCGGTGGGTCGTTAGTGTGGACTGCTGCATTCCGATCTGGTGCAGGTTCAAATCCCGCCACGTACCAATGTATTTTCGAAATTATATGTACGAGTACGTTTATCTGACGCTCTTACGATGAAGGAAAACATCATGAGGAACTCTGCGCACGAGAATCAATGGTTGTGCGTAAAGTCAGCCAATCCGCACTGGGTCCTCTTGGACAACTAAGGCCTATTCACCCTTTACGGGTAGGGTCGTGTTCCTCGGTGGGGACGTGTTATGAGCTGATGATGACTCTTAACGCTGACTTATGGTCAGGACGCAAGTGATGTTCATTGTTTCAGGAACTTACGTACAGTTTTATATGTATCTAGAATCGTCGATTTTTGAAGCAGGATATAGGCATGTGGATAGATTTTTATTATTATTATTTGTATCCTATGTTATCTCAAAAATCTGGTGACCGCGTTGACGCATGCAGTTCGCCTTGCAGCGTGCCGACGCGTGTCAACGTGATCTCGTACTTTGGTATAACAACTCTTTTAACTATGATGATGAACAAAAATAAATGAAAACCTACCTGCTGTTCATTATAGATCACTGTTTAAGAGCTTGATCCTTGCTTGAATTGGAACTAGATGTTTTTTTTATGATATAAGTGTACAGGACAGTCTGGACGCTCACCTGATGGTAAGTGATACGCCAGACCATGACAGAGCGGCATTAAAGGAGACCAACAACTGATAGACAGTTATTATCCTCCATCAATGCCGCACTGCGCCCGTCACCCGAGACAACAGATGTTAGGTCTCCTATACCCGGTAATTTCACTAGCTACAGTGCCCTCATCCAGAAACAAAAAAGTGCATTACACTCCTGTTTCACGGTATGATATCTGGCAGTGCGGTGGTACCTACCTAGACAACTCAGTATCGAGTCTACCACCTAGTAAATGGATGTGATGTTTTTTTTGTGAAATCGAGCAAACGGCTCATATGATGGTACATGACACCGCGGTCCATGTACATTTGCAATACCAGAGGGCGCTGAAATGCTTTGCTAGTTCTTTAAAAGGGAAGACCGTATTTTTTTTCATGTCATGTCTATTATCTATTATTCATTACATCAATGTAATGGCAACCGCAATCGAATTTTTAAGGGTTCTTTCACTTCAACTTATAACAGTTCACTGCTAGACTTAGGTCTTCGCCATGTTATGCCAATTATCCCGGTCTTTCGATCACACATCCAGCGATTTCTTCTATGCGGTTTCTTCATGGTGATCGAACCCGCGACCAGATGCAGTAATGTAAGCCCAACGCTGAGCGCACTAGACCACCAGATGATGACCGTTTGACAAATACTAGCTATATAGTACTATCATTGGCAGGGAGAACAATGTTTGAATTATTACTCAACGAAAACACCACCGACCCCCCCTCACATCTAACTGTTCAGAACAACAGATGACCTAACGATAGTAAATCAAAGCTGTTTAACAATATTAACTCTAGTACAGGCATTCTGTAACACGAATAACAATTTCACAATAGCGCGCAATGAGACGAAAAGTTTACGGCAAATGTACGACTCTCAAGCGGATATTACTTGGGATCAAAGACTATTTGCGATTCTACATTAATTTTATATGAATTATTGAGTACATACGAACAATATAATCATCATTATCAGCTTATAAAGTCCACACCATATCGCACAGAATAGCTATGGAGAGATTGGGCCGTAATCCACCAAGCAGGCCCAATGCGATTGGTGGGTTCTAACACGTCCACACCAAGAGGCACGAGCCTACCCGTAATGGGTGATTAGTCGTCCACGCGGGCCCTTTACGTACAACCTTTGAATATCTTCGCAGGCGTGCGCAGGTTTCCTTCACCATAAGAGAGTCGGATAACGTACAAAAAATCGAAATCACATTGGGCTGTGGCGTAATTTGAAACTGCGCCCGTCCAATCGAAAGTCCACACCATTAAGCCACCGACGCAAGTTAGGATAGTCGTAAAAAAATTCTTACGTACTTAACATTGTCTTTTTGAAGTATACAATAAAACAACCAGTTACATTAGAATTAAATACTTTCGCGGTATAAATAGATCAAATGCCAGTAATTACACGTCATCTGCAAGTAAGCGGACATTAGTAATACATTGAATGTAATGATATAAGTGTGGGAAAACACGAAAGATATACAATGAAGATGTTCCTACAAAAAGCTTGAAATTGTTAACAATTTCTTGGAAATATAAAAGTACTTAGCAACTGCTTGATACGGTAGTAATGGAGATAAAACTACTTGTGCTTCAGTTTTATAAACTGTTCAATGGTGGTTCTTTTGAATTATTTTCAATTTATTGTGTTTCTTATAGTTTAAAATTTTACCTCATAACAAATATGTATATTATATTACATATGCAATACTGAATACATACATGCTTACTCGTGTTCATATCTAAGTGTTAATATAAAATCACCATCATCAGTCTATTACAGGTCACTGCCGGGCACAAGCCTGCGCACACAGCATAGCTATGGGGTGGCTGATTGGTGATACGGATTGGTGGGTGTAAACGACTTCGATCCTCAGATAGTATCCGGTACCGACGACTCAACGTGATTTCCCAAGCACGGAATCATCTTTCTTTTCCGTCAATAATTAATTCAGCCAGCAATGTCCTAATCGAACTTGAAAAATCGCACAAGTTTTACAAATAATGCGTCATTTGAATTTAAGAATAACATAAGAATAAGTAAATGTCCACCGACATCTAGCCCCAAGTATAGCGTGAAGCCTGTATTATGGGTACTAAACAACGGATAAGCATACTTTGATACTTATACATTTTTTTTGTAAATACATACATATTATACATAGAAAACTCCCAGACCACTACAAACAGACATGTTCATGCACACAAATGTTTGTACTGCCCGGGGATTGAACCCGGTTGTCTTGGTGTCGCAGCTGACGTCTCAACCGCAACACCAAATGGGTCGTCGAACATAACAAAATATATTTTTATCAACGGCTAAATTTTTCAGCCCTACTAAATGTGTGGGTACGAGTTAGTCCCTATTGTCCCTAAAACAAAACCAACGATGAATTTAGGTAATTATAAAATGAATTAACGCTTCCATCTGTTCTGTGCACTTCAACTGAGAACAATCTTCTTAGAAAGTGCATTTTCATTGACAATTCTATAGTGCTACTAGAGAGTTGGCCCTACATACCCATTGACATTAATGGTGAGCACAGACAAGTAAATCTCAAAGATAGGGTTAATTTGACGTTGTTACAGCAGTACCCTATCTGCATGTTGGTCTGTGGCCAGTTGACAAAGGTCAGCGCAAGGCGGTCACGACTTGAACTGTGGCCGATAGCTCGTTCATGGGAAAAGGACTTTGGGCGACCTACCAAGGGTTCTCGGCTCAATATGACGGTTAGTTTGATCCTATTAATGGAAATTTGATAATATTGGACAGGATCTTACCCAGATGAAATACATATAAGATAGCACGAACCGAGAGAGCCTAACTTTTTATTAATTAGGCATGATGGTATACTTATCTCGTTGTGTCTTCCCCTTCGTTATCCTAAAGTGCAAGATGATTTTAATAAATATTTATTGACATTAACACAGCGCCATCTGGCCCCAAACTAAGCTAAGCTATGTAAATAGTACTATGGATATTAAACAACGAATAAACATACTTATATACTTTATTTTGTAAGTACATACATAATATTATACATAGAAAACACCCAGACAACAGACATGTTCATGCACACAAATGTTTGTACTGCCGGGGATCTAACCCAGATCCCTTGATGTAATAACCGGCCTCTCAATCATTACACCAGATGGGTGGTCAAATAAACCAACAACTTACTAACTTACAATATAAATCCACATTAAATACAATATTTCTATAAGAACATGTTCTTACGTAGTCATCCCTGTTGCTTAATAACATATCTTATAGCAAGAAAACAGAATAAGTATAAAATTAGCCTTATATCACAGACATCCGAATATACAATTAGACCGGACAAGCCGCCAAGTTTATAGGCAGTCCCAGTGTCGCAATTTCTTTTCGGTTCTTACCTGTGAAAAGTTATTATATTTCTTGGTAAATTTTCTGATTCATTACGATGATGGCATGTTACAATTGCACAGGATGGCATTTTGGAAAAAACGGTAATTTCTTCTAATATTCGTGCGTCTTGGCTCGTCTTACAGAGCGTAAACTGGCAGTCAGTGTATGCTCGTTGAGCTTACATTTGTCGCACTTTAAACGCGGCTTGCCCCATCTCCTGTATTTGGAAATCTGTGCCTTATTTAGATTAAATAAAGGTCGCTGGTGGAAGCTGGATGAGAAAGGCGGAGGACCGGGATGTCTGGCGCAAAATGGGGGAGACCTATGTCCAGCAGTGGACTGCAATAGGTTGAAGAGAGAGAGAGAGAGATTAAATAAAGATTTTTTGATTTTTTTAGCCTACGTTATCATCTACATGACTTCGACAGTAAAAAGACTGATGGTAGATTTTGCTTTATGAGATACTTTAATAATATATTTTTTAAGAACAACAACCAATTGTAAAAACTTTGTTTTATTACAATGTATAAAATGTAGTTGATCGTATTGCTTTAGTATATGTGATTTAATACAAGCGTATATTTTAAATTGATAGAACACGTAGTAATTTGATAACTTCACAAATATAAGACAATGGTTATGATGACGCTCGAAACAATTGCATATAACTTTAAACTATCCAACCATATGCCCTAAAAAATCAAAATAATCACGAATTAATAACGACAATAATATAAAAAAGTGTTAAAAAATGTAACTAAATATTTTGAGGAAAACCGTTTCAAATCAAAGTTTATTGAAATGATTTCAATGAACCACACACGAGTAACAATTGATTTGATCATAAAGTTAAAACTAATGCCAATGGTAGTGTTTGACGGTGATCTGGGAGCCTAGTTTATATAGGGGCGCGGTGTCGGCTGCCACTCAAGATAACCACCATACTAATGCACACAGATTGTGCCAAGAATTATGACGTCCACTGACACGGCTCTTGCCTCTAGGACATCGAGAACCAGCGAAAGTACGAAAACAGACGATGGTTAGTAAATATAGTTATTACAATCTCATTTACTTGGTCTTCATATAAAATTTAAGATAATTTCCAATATATTTACAGGCCACTGAAATGGCGAAACATGTAGATCAAATATTATTATGACCACCTAAATGTACCATGATTCTAGTAAATAAATGGTATTCTATTGTATTTTGAGGAATAAGCCTAACCTAGAATAGTACCTTGTAGAACCTAATACAAATTTCGTCTATTTTTTTCCTATTCATGACATGAAGATGCTATAGTAGATACATAATTTGAGTGACCCCTTATCTCATATAGGCGGATTAATTTCGCAATTTAACTTTAAATTTAACGCAAGAGATTTCCATACACATTGGCGGTCTTCTCCAATTGAACATAAAAGGATCACAACGCAGATGATAACTTAAGAACTCCCCTTATGACTTTCATACAAACAAATTCAGAGTCTATCCATTTTGGTAAAAGTTTANCCAGCAGCTTTACGGGTAAAATATTAATTTGTATTATTTATTGTAATAAATAAATATCCACTGACATTCACACAGCACCATCTAGCCCCAAGTTAAGCGTGAAGCCTGTATTATGGGTACTAAACAATGGATAAACATACTTATATACATTTTTTTTAAATACATACAAATTATACAAAGAAAACACCCAGACCATTTCAAACAGACATGTTCATGCACACAAATGTTTGTACTGCCCGGGATCGAACCGGGAACCCATGGTGTTGCAGTCAACCTCTCAACTGCAAAACCAAATGGGTTGTCAAATAATGTTCATTTGATTCTATTAATAAAATACACAACACAAATATTAACTTTAGCTGATAGACTAAATTATTCAATGTAGGCCCTATTACAGTAAATAAGTTAATATGATTGTGTTTACCAGTTAAATTGTATCTTAGTTTAATCAAAACAATAAAAATGATGAAAATTTTTATAGCTACCTAGTTTTAGTAGTGGCCCAAAGAAACAAACTTTAAAATATTTATTGTATTTATTTTTTCAGGTGTGCAGAATATGTTTGTCAATGGAGCGTAGAATGTATGATGTAAGGGACCATCAGCTCGGCCAGCTTTACCAGAGGATAACTGAGACTGTGGTGAGATCCCCTTATTTCTATTCAACCTATTGCTGTCCACTGCTGGACATAAGTCTCCCCCATTTTGCGCCAGATATCCTGGTCCTCTGATTTTCTCATCCATTTCCTTTTCTTTTCCCCTTATTTAATAATAATAATATTAACTTCGCCTCCACACTAGGCTGAGCCTGTCCTGTGGAGGTCAATACCTTGTTTATAACATCATTATACTTTAACATGTTGGCACTACATTCATTTTTTGTAAATACATACATATTATACATAGAAAACACCCAGACCATTACAAACAGACATGTTCATGCACACAAATGTTTGTACTGACCGGGATCGAATCCGGAACCCTTGTGTTGCAGTTGATGTCTCAACCGCAACACCAATGGGTCGTCGAATTATATACGTCTGCTAGTGGAACACATTGCAGGCAGTAGAAGTAGAGAGTAAAATCAGACCTCACTTGCTTTCCCCCCGCAGTGGAGTGAGAAGGATGGCCTGCCTCAGAGACTGTGCTGGGAGTGCGCCGCAAGTTGGTGTCGTTCTCGCGCTCCGACCAAGGCCTTGACGAGCCATCAAATTTTAACTGACATGCTGCATAGTACATCATATGTAAGTACATAATTTTATTTTAGAGAGTCGGTGGCTCAATGTTGTTGACTGTTGCCCTCCTACCGGGAGGGCTGAGGCTCAAATCACGCCACGTACCAATGTGTTTTCGAATTTTCGATAATATATGTACGTTATCCGACGATCTTACGGTGAAGGAAAACATCGTGAGGAAACCTGCTCGAAGAGATTCAAAGGTTGTGCGTGAAGTCGTCCAACCCACACGGGGCCCGCGTGGACGACAAAGGCCTGTACACCCGCCACGGGTAGGCTCGTGCCCCTCGGTGGGGACTATAATGAGCTGATGACGAGTACATAATTTTTCAACTGTTAGACTTCAACAATCAGCCTATAACGTTCCAATGGAGGGCACAGGCCTTTTCACAGTATGGTAATGGGGGCTATGTCGTAACCAAATCATGCTCATGCGGATTGGTGGAGTAACAACTACTATCCTAAAGTCAAAGGTTTAAGGGCGGCACGTTACATCATGTCCTAACGTCAACGATTCGGCAATGCTTAAAGACGAAAGTCTTTGAGCAATGCGTCCTACCCGTGCCAACATACGCAGCTGAGACATGGACACTGACTGCGGGATTGGTTCACAAGTTCAAAGTCACTCAACGCGCAATGGAGCGAGATATGCTCAGGATATCTCTTTGGGATAAGATCGGAATCTCAATGAACAGATGTTGGGTCTCGTATACCCGGTCGCGTATACAAAATACCGGGTATAAGAGACCTGACATCTGTTGTCTCGGGTATCGGGCGCAGTGCGGCATTGATGAAGAATAATGAGAATAATAACTGTCTATCAGTTGTTGGTCTCCTTCAATGCCGCTCTGTCACGGTCAGGCGTATCACTAACCATCGGGTGAGGGTCCTGACCGTCCTGTACACGTAACATAATTTTTTTTGTATGTTTTGACGTTCATAAACCAAAATCGAATATATGTTGACATTAATCAATTTCAGCTGCGTATAAAAGATATAAAGTCAGTAAGCCGATCCCACAATGATCTCGACTCGGCTCTGGTGCAAAAGATCATGGAGCCGAATGACTGCGACGTGTATTACGGTGATGACATCACGCCTGTCTACTTGCGGAATGAAGACAATGATATAGGAGTCAAGGTGAGCAAAAATTCAAAATTAGATATATATATTTAACAATATATAATGAAATATAGGAGTCAAGGTGAGCGAGCCGAACAACTTTTCTTAAGTAATTGCTTAAGTCAGTAACATGTACTACTGATCTTTAGAATCAGGTTCTCTAATAAAGAATTCTTAGTTCAAGTAATTACTTCATAAAGAAATTACTTAGCAACAAGTAATTGCTTTTTTCACAAACGATATAAAACAATGGACGTTTTTGGAGACTTATGCCAACAGTTACACTGGAATTGGGGGACATCCGGAAATTTTAATTTCAGGATAAAGGGCTTTTTTATTATTATTAATTCACCACCGAGTCTACCCGTACGCGGGTGTATAGGCCTTAGTCGTTCACGCGGGCCCAGTGCGGGTTGGACGACTTCACGCACAACCTTTGAATCTCTTCGCAGGCGTGCGCAGGTTTCCTCACCAGGTTTTCCATCACCGTATATATAATGACAAAACATGACTTAAATATTTTCAACAGGCAGAATCAGAAAGGTCTAGCGAGCCTCCCCCCTTCCCCCTACATAGCCAAGACCCATGCATCCAGCCAATAACAGCGGTGGAAGTGAAAGACGAAAGGCAAGACGACATCTTCTACGACGAATACAACGATTTCAATGATTCCGATGACAATGTGAAGTTGAGCGAAGTGGTCACAGTGCCGGTGGAAAAGAAGAGCAGAGTCAAGAAGAAGAAGATAAAAGTGGAGAAGGTGAAGAAGAAAGAGAAAGTGAAGAAGAGGGAGCCGGGGAGTAAGGAGGACCCTAACAGGACTATGGCAAAGTGAGTGATTATTATTATTTATATGTAGGTTAATAATAATTGAAGACATATTAATAAATTACTATTCAAAAGTATCTGTAATTGATTTATTTAAATAGAAATATCTTGAGTTTGACATTAATTAATTAAATATAAATAAATTCACTGAAATTCACACAGCGCCATCTAGCCCCAAGTTAAGCGTTAACAATGAATAATCATTTATTGCTTTTTTGTAAAACATTATGTCCTCAGCTCATTAAACGTCCCCACCGAGGGGCACGAGCCTACCCGTATAGGGTGATTAGGCCTTAGTCATCCACGCGGGCCCAGTGCGGGTTGGACGACTTCACGCCTTTGAATCTCTTCGCAGGCGTGCGCAGGTTTCCTCACGATGTTTTCCTTCACCGTAAGAGCGACGGTAAACGTACATAAAATTTCGAAAATTTGCCTAGGTATTGATAGAGCCTCGGTGGCTCATTGGTGTGGACTGTTGCCCTCCGATTTGGAGGGTGCAGGTTGAAATCACGCCAAGCACCAATGTATTATCGAATTTCCGAAATTACATGAACTTTTATCCTATGCTCTTACGGTGAAGGGAAACATCGTGAGGAAAGCGCACGCCTGCGAACAGATTCAAAGGTTACGCATGAAGTCGGCCAATCTGCGTTGAGCCCACGTGCTAGGTTAGGGCCCAATCACCCCACAGCTATGCGGGAAGGCCTGTGCCCTTCAGTGGGCCGATATAGGCCGATAATGAAAAACTGCGTGATGATACTTATTACCAGATACAAAACAGCCGACGTGAAAAGGCGTAAGACAAACGAGGGTCCGGACGAATCCCTTTTCAATATAACCTCGTTGTCATACGAGGAACAGATAGCGGAAATCCAGAAGAGACAAGAGAGCAACGCGTACAAGACAGCACCGTATAAGTGCAATATATGCTACAGGGGATTCCTGATCAGCGAGAGATACGAAGCGCACGCGGTTCGGCATAGTGATGTGAGTTAACTTGTTTAATAAATAAATATATATCCACTTATACACAGCGCCATTTAGTCCCAAACTATTTTTAATTAAACATATATTCACTGATAGACACAGCGTCATCTAGCCCCAAACTAAGTATTAACCTGTAATATAGTAATAATAATAAATATCCCGTCCAATCCGCACTGGGCCCGCGTGGACGACTAAGGCCTAATCACCCTATACGGGTAGGCTCGTGCCCCTCGGTGGGGACGTCTAATGAGCTGATGATGATGATGATGAATAAATATCCACTGACATACACACATCGCCATCAAGCCCCAAACTTAGTATTAAGCTGTAATATAAATAAATTAATCTCCATTGACATTCACACAGCGCCATCTAGCCCCAAACTAAGCATTAGCCTGTAGTATGGATACTAAACAACGGATAAACATACTTATGTGTATTTTTTTTGTAAACACATACATATTATAATATAGTTACACTGAGAACAAAGATATTAACTTTATACTGAAAGTGATGTTACGAGCTGGGGGTTCAGGATAAATTATTGCCAAACACGAAGTATAACACGGTAACACACTTTATTAATTAACCACTATTAATTACACACAACACTAATTACACTTACACTCGTACTAATTAATCAATTAACGCACGCACTAAAATCCGTAATTAACACTGCACACTATAACACAACACTTTCCGCACACACGTAATAATCACTCGTTAACTCTTCACACTGTTATTAATCACACTCGACGATCCCTTAGATATCGCTGTATCACTCGCTGCTTCCTTGTAGTCGCAGGTATTTCGCTCTTCGTTCGCTCTTGAGTAGAACACAAGACTCCCGGCGCCCCGTCGGCCCGCCTTATATACCTGTCCGGCGCTGAGCTCGAAGCGTCGACGTCATTCTACATAGTTCGCGAATATCTAGAACATACTAGACTCTTTGCTATTTGACAATTTGCATGTCATACTCTATGGTCACATATTAGCCGCCATATTTAATGTCATTTTAATTACGTCAATTTGTAACAGTGATGATTTTCTTATACGCCCCTTGACTTGAGGCCTGCGAAATGTTGTACTCCCGGGTATCGAACCCGGAACCTTAGTGTAAGAGCCGACATCTCAACCGCTACACCACATGGGTCGCCAATGATACCAAATATGGTTATCTGTTTTCAGCAAAGCGGTGCCTTCGAATGTTTCATATGTAAGACACGATTAAAAACGGGTCGAGCGCTACGGAAACACCTGACAGCACAACACACAGAGAAGTTCAGCTGCAAGGGATGCCCTTTTGTTACTAGAAATCGGTGAGTTTGTGTCAATGACTAGCGACCCGCCCCGGCTTCGCACGGGTCATCAGCACATTAAACGTCCCCACCGAGGGGCACGAGCCTACCCGTATAGGGTGTATAGGCCTGAGTCGTCCACGCGGGCCCAGTGCGGATTGGACGACTTCACGCACAACCTTTGAATCTTCGCAGTGGGCAGTTTTCGTCACGATGTTTCCCTTCACCGTGAGATCACTTCACTATATAGTATAAAACAAAGTCGTTTTTTCTGTCACTATGTGCGCTTAAATTCTTAACAGTACGCAACGGATGTGAGCGTCCGTGGCTCAATAGTGTGGACTGTCTCCCGGTAGGAAGTGCCGAGGTTCAAATCCCGCCATGTACCAATGTGTTTTCGAATTATCGAAAAATATGTACGTTATCCGACGCTATTACGGTGAAGGAAAACATCGTGAGGAAACCTGCGCACGCCTGCGAAGAGATTCAAAGGTTGTGCGTGAAGTCGTCCAACACGCACTGGGCCCGCGTGGACGACTAAGGCCTAATCACCCTATACGGGTAGGCTCGTCCCCTCGGTGGGGACGTTAAATGAGCTGATGATGATGATGATATAGTTACATGATGTATTGTCTTTAATGATGATTTGTTATTAACAGGGGCGTGGCGAGAGAGCACGAGAAATGGCACGCCGGTGCCAAGTATCAGTGCCCACAATGTCCTAGCGAGTTTGAGTGAGTATACACGTATTTATATATACAAGCTGTTCCCCGCGGCGTTATCCGCGTTATAAATATTCTCCCGCGGTAAAAATAACTAAAATTCGTTGTCTAGCGACGTGCGGCTGCGAGGTAAAACATGGCTTAATTTTTCCAAAATAAAATGTATTGTCTAAAATAAAAGTAGCCTCTGTTTTTCAATATTACAAGCTACCTGCCAAAAAAAGACCCGTTCGAATACATGCAGCCGTTTCAGAGATTATCCGGAACAACAAAAATTGTATAATTGATATTTTGGCGTATATTAATTAATAATATTAATTAGCGACCCGCCCCTGCTTCGCACGGGTGCAATGGTGATATTCGTAATATCTTCGAAAATATTAATTTGAATCATGTGCTGAAAATGGCCATATAGTTATATCATCATCATCATTAAACGTCCCCACCGAGGGGCACGAGCCTACCCGTATAGGGTGATTAGGCCTTAGTCGTCCACGCGGGCCCAGTGCGGATTGGACGACTTCACACACAACCTTCGAATCTCTTCGCAGGCGTGCATGAAGGTTTCCTCACGATGTTTTCCTTCACCGTAAGAGCGTCGGATAACGTACATATATTTTTCGAAAATTCGAAAATACATTGGTACGTGTCGGGATTTGAACCTCAGCCCTACCGGTAGGAAGGCGACAGTCCACACCACTGAGCCACCGACGCTCTATATATAGTTATATATTAAATGAAAAATGTGTTTAAGGTTTTTAATTGGATAAGAATTACTGCTGTGTTGGTTAAAGTTACCGAAATTTAGCCATTATTTGTCGTAAAAAGTAAATGACATTTTATACTTTATAAATAAAGTACTTATTTAATTTAAAGGTACATAAATTAACTAAACTTATTTTTTTAAGAAAAAAACAAAATTAAAATTAAAATAAAACTAATTCAAATATATTTACAAAAAGCCTAGAAACATAAATAAATACAAAAAGATATTTTATTCATAGGGAAAACTCCCTATAAATAAAATATCTGATTGAGGTCGCCATCAAAATGTAATTTTTAATTGTAGGATATCATAAGGGATAAACATATACCATTGCAGAGTTTTCTGTGGACTTTTTAATGTATACAATACTCAGTAAATTATTTTGATAAATCTTGTAGGTTCGTCCTGCATTTGCAATGTAGAAGCGAAAAAAATAAATTATTTACGACATAACTTAGAAACCTCAAAAATAACAGTATTTCTCTACGATTCAATAGATGTTATCATACGTATAAACTTTCCTCTTAAATCAATCCATCTATAAATAAAAACTGCATCAAATCCGTTGCGTAATTTCAAAGATTTAAGCGCACATAGAGACATGTCAGAAAAAGCGACTTTGTTTTATACTATGTACGAACCTATCGTATGCAGATACCGAGCAGTTACTTCTTGTAAACAAATAAAACACGGTCACACATACACGCACGCACACACACGCACACGCACGCACGCACACACACACGCACGCGCACACACACACACACACACACACACACACACACACACACACACACACACACACACTACATGACATCTATTCATATGACACTCACCACAAATGCAATATGCCTTGTGTTTCTAAATTTTACTCTAGCTCAAATCAGGACTGTAATACACTTTTAAATTACTGTTGCCATGTAATCATCGGGGGGCCTGGTGACCCGTCATACAGGTCTTCGAACCTATATGGGCACCAGTCTCCCACAAATGACAAATTGTTACACTATAAATGCTAGATCTGTATTTATTAATGTCATTTGGGGAGATAAATGAACTTTTTATTTTTATTTTATTTTTATGTAGTGATAAGCATGAAGGAAAAACACATTTAGCTACATACAAATATTAATTTAAACCTACCGCCAACTTTGACCATTCTAGATTTTTTTTAGTGCAAGATCCTTATGACGACCCATTTGGTGTAGCGGTTGAGAGGTCGACTGCAAAACCAAGGGTTCCGGGTTTGATCCCCGGGCAGTACAAATATTTGTGTGCATGAACATGTCTGTTTGTAATGGTCTCGGTGTTTTCTATGTATAAAATGTATGTATTTACAAAAAAATATATATATAAGTATGTTTATACGTTGTTTAGTACCCATACTACATGCTTCACGCTTAACTTGGGGCTAGATGGCGCTGTGTGAATGTCAGTGGATATTTTATATTTATTTATATGTATATAAGTATGTTTTTCAGTTGTTAAGTACCCGTTATAAAAGCTTACGCTTAAATTCGGGATGGATGGCGCTGTGTGAATATAAAAAAAGGTTTTATTAGAAATAAATCATCCATAACAACCGTATAATGAACGACTCGCAAAGCAAGCAAGGAAATAATATTAGATATATGTATATATATTCCTTATATTATATGAGAGATGAGAGCGGCGGTGGCTCAATGGTGTGGACTGTCGCCTTCCTTCCGTGAAGGCTGAGGTTCAAATCCCGACACGTACCAATGTGTTTTCGAATTTTCGAAAAGATATGTACGTTATCCGACGCTCTTACGGTGAAGGAAAACATCGTGAGGAAACCTTCATGCACGCCTGCGAAGAGATTCGAAGGTTGTGTGTGAAGTCGTCCAATCCGCACTGGGCCCGCGTGGACGACTAAGGCCTAATCACCCTATACGGGTAGGCTCGTGCCCCTCGGTGGGGACGTTTTAATGAGCTGATGATGATGATATATATATATATATATAATATTTATTGTATCAGCTCTTGTACAATGAATAATAACCGTTCCAGCAAATTGACAACGTACATGGGCCACATAAGGATTAAGCATGTCTCGGACTTTGTGTGCGAATTGTGCGGCTTCACGTTTGTCAGCAAGAAGGGCATCGAAGTACACAAGAAGAAGAAACACCGGCTCTCCGAGAAAACTGTAAGCATTGTTGTGTTTTTCTTAACTAGCTATTACCCGCGGTAAAAGATATTCTCCCGCAGTGAAATATAATTATTATAAATAATTATTATTAATTTCGGTGAGTGTGCGATGGAATTACACGCGTTAATTCCACCAGCCCCTTTTCACCATCGGGATACAAGACGGAGGCGAGCGTTCCATCCTTACGTGGTAGACATTCCACACATCCGCACAGCCCGCTATGGTGCTTCGTTCTTAATGCGCACCGCAAAGGAATGGAATTCTTTGCCTCGTTATGTGTTCCCCGATCATTACAACCTGGCCGTCTTCAAGGCAAGAGTGAATAGGCTGTTTCTAGGCAGTCATGATCCATCCTCGGCCGCATCATCACTTACCATCAGGTGAGATGGCGGTCAAATGTCTGCCTATAAAGGATAAAAAAATAAAAAAATAGTGAAATATAAAATTGCAGATAACGCGACGCGTGGTACGTTACTGCTTTATTTTTCCAAAATAAAAAGTGTTGTCTTAAATATAAATAGCTTAGACTAGATACTGAGTCGTCTAGTATGAAATGAATCTTTAACTTTAAATAACATTTATTGATAGATTAAATCTTACAGGTTACAATATGACTGTTTCCCGCGTACAATGCAAATGTCAAGAGAGAGATATTAGTGACGTGACATCACTCTTCAATTGATTAGGGATGGGTAGCGTTGGTTGTTTCTTTTCTGTCTAACAGTAGATATCATCGCAGTGCCAGATATCGTCCCGTGAAACAGGAGTGTTATGCACTTGTGTGTTGTCGGGCTGAGGGCACTGTAGCTAGTCACATTACCGGGTATGAGAGACCTGACATCTGTTGGTATGAGGCCAAAACTCAAAATTGCGTCCTCACCCACCAAATAACCAAAGGTAAGGGCCTTTATATTTTGCAAAGTGAACAGGACGGTCAGGACGCTCACCTAATGGTGATACGCCTGACCGTGGCATTGAAGGAGACCAACAACTGACAGACAGTTATTATCCACCATCAATGCCGTACTGCGCCCGACACCCGAGACAACAGATGTCAGGTCTCTCATACCCGGTAATGTGACTAGCTACAGTGTCCTCATCCCGAAACACAAAAGTGCATAACACTCGTGTTTCACAGGATGATATCTGTCACTGCGGTGGTACCTACCTAGACGACTCAGTATCGAGTCTACCACTTAGTAAGTCTGGAAGATATCGCTTCGCAATCGATAAGACCGCCTGAATTGCATTATTTTCTTTTATTTATTCTTTAATTTGTATCTTTTTTGTGTGCAATAAAGAATTATATCTATCTATCTAAACTGAATAAACACTTCATTTTCTACATATGTATATATATATATATATATATATATTTGACTAGGTACCCCTGGAAGGGCCGTATTGCTGTGTGTGCGACGTCACCTTCGTGTCGGAGGAAGCGCACGCCAGACATTTGAAGCTGTCTTCGAAACACAGCAGCGACAATGATCCGTAAGTGGTGTTTTACTCTATAATAAATAAATGTATATACACTCAAAAAATGTATATAAGTATACGACCCATTTGTTGTTGCGGTTGAGACGGCGACTGTAACACCAAGGGTTCCGGGATCCCCGGGCAGTACAAACATTTGTTTGCATGAATATTCTTTTAGTAATGGTCCTGGTGTTTTTATGTATAACATGTATGTGTATTGTAAATACTTATACAAATGTATTTTTTTAATATATTTAACCCGTTGACCACCAATGACGCCTTAAGGCGCCACACACAATAGATTTTCTGTTGTGTCTGGATTCCCGACGTTCAATGGTTAAGTATTTATCCTTTGTTTAATACCCATATTACAGGCTTAATGTTTAGGTTGGGACTAGATGGCGATGTGTGAATGTCAGTAGATATTTATTATTAATAAATCATATTTTAAAAAACGCCGGTGTTCTCAATTTTACACACACAAATTTAAGAAATTATTTAAGTGTAACAAAACGTTTATTTCGCGAAATACTTTAACACACATCGACAAACAGGTTCTAGAGAACTCTTTTTGGTTATACAAAGACTAAGGATGTACTCATAATATTTAGTCGGTAAAATAGGGTTCAACTTTCAATTGGAAATTTACATCCACAGCAATCGTATAAGGAACGACTCGCAAAGCATCAACTCGGAGCGGACGGGCCGCGTGATGAGGAAGATCGAGCGGCGACCCGTCATCCACCCTCGGGACCCCAACGCTGAGGACAACAAGCCGGACACGGGCGGCCCGGTCACTTGTGAACAGGTATTTATTAATAATAAAAAATATTATTAATAATAAAAAATAAAAAAATGTTCGTTTATTTTTCCAACACAAATTCTTTTACATCTTAAAGTTATGACACAATGTGCTTTTCATAGGTATATATTTGTGTGGAACTGATGCCTGAAATAGGTTTTAAATATAGAAACTGTACCACAGGTCACCAGGCATGCTCAAAGACAGATAGGTAGGGGTAGGATAGGATAGGTAGGGAAAAACTTTATGTTAGTGTGTGGTAAATAGACATCATACATTGTAAGGTAATAAAAGGTAACAAATTTAAGATCATCATCAGCTCATTAAACGTCCCCACCGAGGGGCACGAGCCTACCCGTATAGGGTGATTAGGCCTTAGTCGTCCACGCGGGCCCAGTGCGGATTGGACGACTTCACACACAACCTTCGAATCTCTTCGCAGGTGTGCATGAAGGTTTCCTCACGATGTTTTCCTTCACCGTAAGAGCGTCGGATAACGTACATATATTTTCGAAAATTCGAAAACACATTGGTACGTGGCGGGATTTGAACCGCAGCCCTCCCGGTAGGAAGGCGACAGTCCACACCATTGAGCCACCGACGCTTTTATTTATTAAAATATATTTCATTAAGACCTAACACCATTTCAAGAAGTAGGGTATCGATTATAAGTTGTTTATATTATACGAAATAATTTGTCATCACTCAGTGTGGGGTCCAACTGCGAGACTTGAGATTGTACGCGCAGCACTTCAGACGCGCGCACCCCGACAAAAATCGAACCAAGTACCCCGCGATGAAGACGCCGTGCATGTGCGAGCAGTGCGGCAGGATATTCCAGGTAACACTTTCAATGTTATGTATACAGGACGGTCAAAACGCTCACCTGTAATACGCCTGACCGTGACAGAGCGGCATTAAGAGGCCGTTCACATTTCAGCGCAGCACGATTTTAGGTATTATGACACTAAATATATAATATTTGTTATAAAAAAGCGATATCTTCAGCCTTAATGACTTAGGAAAGCTATTAATTGTAAGTTTGTTTTTTCTTTTTTCTAAATATTATTATAGCCTATTATATTTTTAAGCCTATTTTTTTTTTAGAGCGTCGGTGGCTCAGTGGTGCGGACTGTCGCCTTCCTACCGGGAGGGCTGAGGTTCAAATCCCGACACGTACCAATGTATTTTCGAACAATATATGTACGTTATCCGACACTCTTACGGTGAAGGAAAACATCGTGAGGAAACCTTCATGCACGCCTGCGAAGAGATTCGAAGGTTGTGTGTGAAGTCGTCCAATCCGCACTGGGCCCGCGTGGACGACTAAGGCCTAATCACCCTATACGGGTAGGCTCGTGCCCCTCGGTGGGGACGTTTAATGAGCTGATGATGATGATGATGATATTTTTAAAAAAGTCCTGAAATCACGCTGTGTACACCGTCTCTGGGCTACAGTCCTGTCCAGTCAACTGTTTTATTTAATGTGTTTCATGTAAAGACTGTATTCTGTTTGTGTACCATACATAAATAAATAAATAAATGAAAAAATGACAGCTCAAGTTACGCGAGCGATCTTTTCAAATATATCTTCTTCTCGCTCACACCATGGCTTTCCGTATATAGTGTGACTAAGTAATAATGATTCTATTTTATTTAATTCAAGTGGAAATATGCTGGGGGAAAATAATGTCATAATAAATAATATTATGATGTTTATTTAAATGTCAGCTCCGTGGTTAGATTTATAGATAGTTTATGAACGCGTAATTAAAGAAATTTACAATTTTCCTACGACATGCGGATAGCGATGCTAGGCATACGGATAAAGTGGGACATAATTGAGCTTTGTTTTAGTTTTTTTCATGAAAATAATTGGAATAATTTCGAGTTTAATAGAAACACTACTTGTTTTCTCACGTTGACAGCTCAACTACAACTACAAATTGCAAGCCATGAGGAGTATCAATGCAAATTGGAAATGTTCGTCTATGGTTTGCCGCCATTATTGGTGTTTAAAATTATTATTTCCTTCCCTAGTTATTGGTTCTTTTATAAAATATTTTGGTAGTGACAAAACTTGAAAACATTACAAGTATGTTTCATTAGCTTATTAAACGTCCCCACCGAGAGGCACGAGCCTCCCCGTAAAGAGTAGGAGGCTTTAGTCGTCCACGCGGGCCCAGTGCGGGTTGGCCGACTTCACGCACAACATTTGAATCTCTTCGCAGGCGTGTGCAGGTGCTGTTCTATCATTGAAGAAGACTACATAAGCTATTCTCTTCAAGTATTTGTCACATAATGAAGTTAATATGGTAACGAATCTTAGGGTTCAAATCTTACATATTCGTGTTTTTTTTTGTGAATTTCTTAAACAATCACAGAATATCTAACTTTAAATAATAGTCTTATTTATGGATGTATATATATTTTTCTATTATATGAAACGTTTGATTGAGGCTACAGGGGACTCCAGAGCCGGCAGCTTCCTTGCAAAGATAAGCATTGCTATCAGCCGGGAATGCTGCCAGTGTTTTGGAACCCTGCCTCGGTCAGACGTACTTTCGATTTTGTTAAATAATATATTATATTTCATTTAGTATTTATATTTCAATAATTATTAATTTTGTTACTAAGATTTTTATGTTGAATTTATTTCTTTGGTTTATTAAATATATAAATAATTATATTGAATTTATATTTCATATTATATGCCACGCCTTCTAAAGAGGTCGTTTAGCTAGCATGACTGACTGATAATGGCTGCTTTCCACTGGCAATAAATATAAAAAAATGGTGGACCCTAGGCATCCTTTGTATGGGAGAGCTTCGCATCCGCGTCTCAGGAGTCGAAATTGCTTTTTCGAACAACCGCAATTAAATCTAGCTGAGGCGTCTAAGGCCAGACTGATGTCGTGGAATGAATTATTCCCAATCTCGTCGGGACTCCATTTGGCTGAAGAGCTTCCATAGGCGGAAACTATAAAGACTGCGGCTAAATGTTGGCCGGTTCCGTGAAAATCGGATAAGGTAGGCATATATCAGAAACAGTCTTTGTGACTGTGTGTTCTTATATTTTTCATTCTTTTATAAAAAAGTTACCTAAATTATTTACAAAATTTTCTGTTTACTCTAACAATTATAATGATCAAAGTAATAATATTAATTAAATTTAAATAAATAAATTGAGAAATACTGCAATCGTAGTATATAGTGTGTTTTCGTGATTACACCATTGAGGTAAAAAACTATAGAAGATCCATATAAACTTTACTATTGAACCAGCTCTGAAAATACAAAAACAACCGATTGTTTAATAGTTTTTAAACTACTATGTGTTACTAACATATTTTATGAGGAATATTATTTTATTAGTATTTGTTTTGTAGTGTAAAAAAATATAGCTGCCAGATCTTCGGTCACCTGTGACGTCGACTATTCTTTTGGAAATTTCTTTGAAAAGCCTCAAAGCACTAGGACCCCACGGACCAAGGGTCTCGCCACCGAACGGAACAAAATCATATTCGGAGCCCAGACCCCTGTATTTTCATGCTTTGGCTTTTCTCTGGCAGCTACCTTGGACAAAGAATCAGTCTGGCAATCCAAAGGGGTAACGCTGCCAGTATTTTCGGAACCTTGCCGAAAGGACTCATTTATACTTCTAAAGGTACTATTGTTTTTGCGCAAAGTAATCCGTGATCTGGGTGTGGTTCATGACTCCAAATTATTGTTTGATTCACATATAGACAGCATTGTCGCTAAAGCATCTCGATCACTGGGTTTCGTTATGCGCTGTTCAAAAGAATTTTTCCAAATTAAAACAATTAAAATATTATATTGTTCATTCGTGCGTAGTATTTTAGAATATGCAAGTCAGGTATGGAATCCTAGATATTTAATTTATATATCACGAATTGAAAGAATCCAAAAAAAAATATCCGGTTCTTGTGTTATCGTACGATCATGTATGATGCCTCAATTACCATGAGCTGTGTAGAAGGCATCACCTTCTCCCTTTGGAGTTGCCGAACATAAATGATATTACCTTTATTAAAACTTTCCTCTGGATCAATTGATTGTCCTGATTTATTGAGCCGTGTTGGATTGAGTGTGCCAATTAGATGTTTAAGAAAAACACAACATTATTTTCCTTCCACTAGTCGCGTACTAACTATAGGCAAAATGAATATCTGTGGCGCGTTGGTGATAAATTCAACCAATTAAATGTATTTTCGACTTTGATCTCTTCAATACTAGTGTGACTTCGCGAGGAGTGCTATGAGCAGGAATTTTTTTTTTTAAAGTACCCAAATTTGAGTAATTTCTTGTGTTGATTTGTGTTGGCTCATTTGTTGTATTTTAATTGTTTTGTCTTATTAAGCATTCGGGTGTTCTTTTCTATACAATCTTATTAGTGAGGACCTATAATTGGCCTGTTGTTATTTGTGTATACTTTTGTGTTTCATTGCTGTTGGTCCTCCTGTGAAATAAATAAATAAATAAATTTAATTATATATTTAGTTTTAATTATTATTTTTAGGTGTTTAGGGTGTAATATTTATTTTACTTACCGAATAATGTAATGTAATAGTTAAAAAAATATTATTATAGTACAATGCATGGACTAGTTGATTATTATTTGCGATTTCAAGGTTCGTCCTTCCCCAGGATAGTTAATATTAGTTATTATAAATAGCTGCGCATATATTATTTTAATATTACACGCTATTTCTTTTTAAGTATTTTTAATAGTTTTTATGATATGTGATATTTTATCATCTATGGTTATGCCTCTGGGAACAAGGCGTGAGCTTACTACCAGCTAAAAAAGGTCCATCGTTTAAAAGATTTCCCGGAACAAACAGATGGACTGACACATGAACATTTAAAATATGATATTTTGGTGTATGTGTACCATAATATTCATATGCATGTAGTAAAAAATCGATATGATTAAAACGTTAGTCACTAAAGTAGGTTACAACCCGTGGAATATCCATGTACTTAGACGTCAATGAATCACACAATATCGGCTTTGACAGCTCCTGGAAAAATGTGACATAGACCCGACGCCGACGGCCGCCAGCGCGGTACTAAATGCTTACAGTCGGCGCCCCGAAATATATACTTGTTTTAAATGGTATTCTATAAAATATTTCACTAGTCACAAAAAATGATGAATATGAAAATATTTTCAGCATATTTTGCTGATTATTTTGGTAAAACAACCACAGTACAAACGCAAAGCTAAACATGGAACCTCCCCTCTGTTATTAAGTAGTACGTGAGGTGTCAAGCGTCAAACGTCACTTCAACGTATTTTTCCACACTCCTTTTCCATAATTACCTAAATTATTTCCATTATATATCCATATATAAATATATATTATATATCCAAATTTCAGAGCGTCGGTGGCTCAGTGGTGTGGACTGTCGCCTTCCTACCGGAGGGCTGAGGTTCAAATCCCGACACGTACCAATGTGTTTTCGAAATTTCGAAAATATATGTACGTTATCCGACGCTCTTACGGTGAAGGAAAACATCGTGAGGAAACCTTCATGCACACCTGCGAAGAGATTCGAAGATTGTGTGTGAAGTCGTCCAACCCGCACTGGGCCCGCGTGGACGACTAAGGCCTAATCACCCTATACGGGTAGGCTCGGCCCTCGGTGGGACGTTTAATGAGCTGATGATGATGATATCCAAATTTATTCAATCGTCCTTCTTTCCTTATCCCACCGGCCGACCAACTGTAAGGTCCAATCTGAAAACCAGTGCTGGCTACCGAGCCTAGTTTATGCTGAGATTGGTTCCTTTGCTTAAGTTTAGTTCTTTATGTTTACTTCAAAATTTTATGTTGTTTTTACTTAGCAATAAATCTTATTTTATTTATTTATTTTATTTATAAATTTCATAGAAAATTGACATGTTTCACAGGTAATTGGAACGAAAATTGAATAAAGTTTATCGTTTTTTTTCTTTACATATAAGGCAAAAATCACAAATCTGCTCTTATAGTCCTGAAGTTCAGGGTATTCTATAAATAAAGAAAAATATTTATATGCTTGAAAATTAGCCGAATTGTCAAATTTGAGGTCCGAAAACAGGTCTGCACGCAATTTTACCGAAACATAGGTTAAGAAAATGATGATTAATAAATAACTAAGCAAAATATCAAAATTCTGTTCTTGTAACATTGGAGACGACGAAATAATCTATTCTTTCCACATATTCGTCATTTAATGCGTGTTGTGTTTGGTACCGAATTTGAGCGTTGAAATCTAACATTTTCGAGATTTTTTGTGAACGGCCCCTTAAATGAGACCAACAACTGATAGACAGTTATTATCCTCCATCAATGCCGCACTGCGCCCGTCGCCCGAGACAACAGATGTCAGGTCTCTCATACCCGGTAATGTGACTAGCTACAGTGCCCTCATCCGAAACAGAAGTGCATAACACTCGTATTTCCCGGGACGATATCTGACACTGCGGTGGTACCTGCCTAGTCGACTCAGTATCCAATATATCACCTAATAAATATATAGATAGTTCCTTCACCTTTTTAACGCCAATGACAACAAAAGGTGTCAGAAACAGTAGATTTCCTATTCGTAGAGCGTCGGTGGCCCAATGGTGTGGACTGTTGCCCTCCTACCGGGAGGGCGCAGGTTCAAATCTCGCCACGTACCAATGTGTTTACAAATTTTCGAAATTATATATACGTTCACCGACGCTGTTACGGTGAAGGAAAACATCGTAAGGAAATTCCGCACGCCTGCGAGGAGATTCAAAGGTTGTGCGTGAAGTCGTCCAATCCGCACTGGGGACGTTTGTAAGAGCGTCGGATAGCGTACATATAATTTCGAAAATTCGAAATCACACTGGTACCTGGTGGGATTTGAACTTCCGCCCTCCAGATCGGCAGGCAACAGTCCACACCATTGAGCCACCGACGCTCCAAATTTGCAGGTTTCCTCACGATGTTTTCCTTCACCGTAAGACTTTAAGAAGTTTACTGTTTATCAAAGCTAAATCCTTCTACATTTCCAGAGCATGGCCCTCCTAAAGGACCATATGTGGGTTCACACGGGCGAGAAGCGGTTCAAGTGCGACCGCTGCGACAAGAGCTTCACGCAGAAAACGAACCTCGTGTTCCACCTGCGGGTGCACAGCGGACAGCGGCCGAGCTACGAGTGCCCGCTGTGCCACAAGCACTTCGCCTTCTACAACAACCGACGACGCCATATGTTCGTGAGTATCCGTCAAACACATCAAATTTGTGACGAAAATGGTTGTCAGACTAGTGACAAAACTAGTTCTCAAACTAATTACAAAACTAGTCCTCAATCTAGCAAAAACGGGTTTCGAACTAGTGACAAAACTAGTCTTCAAACTAGTCGCTAAACTGTTCCTTAAACTAGTGACAAAACTAGTTCTCAAATTAGTGACAAAACTAGTCCAATTAGTACCAAAACTAGTCCTTTAATAAGTGTCAACACTATCTATTATCCAACATAACTAGTTCCAAAACTAGTATTCAAACTAGTGACCACAAACATCAATATTATGACACAAATGGTTATCAAACTAGTACTCAAACTGGTGACACTAGTCATTAAACTAGTGACAAAACTAGTCCAATCAGTACCAAAACTAGTCCTTTACAAATATAGTCTTCTATTGTATATGTCCTTTCCTCAGATCCACACGGGTCTGAAGCCGTTCAAGTGCGACACGTGCGGTAAGTGTTTCACGACGGCCGGCGAGCAGCGCGCCCACGTCGACCACGTGCACATGAAGAAGCCGTGGCCCAAGCGGGCCCGGGGGCCTCGACACGCCGGGGCCTGGCAGAAATCCGGACTGGAACACGAGGACTAGCTCACACATGTACTGGCAGCTTAGATAAACAATATGGTAGCCATGACTTATCTTCCATATAAAAATAAGTCGGGTTTTCCTTCCTGACGCTATAACTCCAGAACGCACGAACCGATTTCCACGGTTTTGCATTCGTTGGAAAGGTCTCGGGCTCCGTGAGGTTTGTAGCAAATAAAATTCGGGAAAAAATTGAACAGAATAGCGGGAAAATCTTTTTTCACATACAGCGACATCTCTGATACATATGCATGTACTACAAACCAATATTTTAAGTAGATGGCATCTTTTGATCACCAAACGAAATGTTACATAAAACGAAGCCATCTGGTGGCGAAACGGAGTTCGCCGGGTTTGCTAGTCGCGTATAAAGTCCCTGGCAGTGTTTTTCTGCTAGCATTTGTCTTCCAGTCTTAGATGAACAATGAACTAACTATGTAAATGCACAATCACGAAGAAATAACAACCAATAAATGTCCGAACCACTTGGCACATACGTTTACTACTGTCATGTTTATGACATAATTTTGACCTAAACGCGTCATTAAAAGGGTAAAAAATCAAAAGCACGAGCATACTGCTATGTCACTGTGACATGTAGCGAGCGACGTGATTATGAATTACGCCCAACTCACGTATGGATAGATATGTAGCGAACACTTTTTGTGTGAGGTTATGCGTCTAGTTAGTTAATTGTTTACTTAGACTAGGGACTATAAATGCAAAATTGTGATTAGCAGTCCGATACAACCCCCCAGTGTTGTGCTAGAATCCTCATTTCTTCCCCCCCCCCCCTCCTCTACCCGTACGCGGGTGTACAGGCCTTAGTCGTCCACGCGGGACCAGTGCGGGTTGGACGACTTCACGCACAACCTTTGAATCTCTTCGCAGGCGTGCGCGGGTTTCCTCACGATGTTTTCCTTCACCGTAAGATATTGTAATTCCACATGTTAAAAAAACATTGTTGGCCCTGTGTCAATATCATCCTAACAAATTATTGAATATAAGATTAAAAACTTTAAAAAATATAACAAAATAATACTCGTATTAAGTATGTGTAAGCTAAAATTGTAAAAGGTTGAAGTATTTATACATAAAATATGTCATCGCGTAGACTTTATTTATGCCTTGTATAAGAATAAGTTTATATTACCAAGTACAGTTAACTAAGGCTAAGTTGATCTTCACTTAAGTAGAGTGAGAAAGAAATATCGCTCTATACGAAAAATAGCACCATCCCTTTCTAACTTAATTTAAGTAACGATCAACATTGAGTCTCGTTCTAGGATATGGGCCTTAGTGTGGAAACTTTATAATGAATTTGGGCTACATTGATTGAGTGTGATTTAAAGTGTATATTTAAGTAAGATAGGAACAATTTGAAACTCTCATAGAATTAAGATGTTTTAGGTATGTACAAAATAATACTCAATGAAATAGTATTAGGTAGGTTTTTAAGATTTAATTAGGGAGGTCTCAAGTATTACTTAACGCTTAAATATTTTAAACAAAAATTTAAAACCAAATGATAACAAATCCAATTCAAAGTAACTTTTGCTATGAAACCATTTTAATAAACGCAATATTTCATATAGTTGTAGTACAAAATTCATGAACTATGCATATTAACTACGAAGGCGTGACGTCATAATTAAGTAGCCAGTTGCATGAATCGTTTTTGGGAAAGTCCATTAATGTGTTTTTAGAATTGGGAAACCTCTGTGTGTTTTGATGTTAACCCAATGATGTAAAAAGTATGGGTTCGTGATATGCTCACAAAACAATTGAAAAATGTGTTCCGAATGCAGTGACAGCACCTAAACAAGAGTCCAAATTTGTACTCTCTTCGGCGGTCGTTTAAGCACGGATGGCGTATCTACCTTTATATATACAGAATATCATTGTGTAGGATTCAATATGTGGACTCGGTTCTACATATTGAATCCTATATTTTGTGATTTCCAAATAGTTTCAAAAGACCTATCATCATCACTCATTAAACGTCCCCACCGAGGGGCACGAGCCTACCCGTATAGGGTGATTAGGCCTTAGTCGTCCACGCGGGCCCAGTGCGGATTGGACGACTTCACACACCTTCGAATCTCTTCGCAGGCGTGCATGAAGGTTAAAGACCTATTTTGATGTTCAATCAATTTTATTAGCTAAATGGTTTATATTTTGTTTGTCTTATATTTTTTTGGCTATGTAATAATAGCCCATAGAAATGTTTTAGAGGATTAAAAAATATTTTCATATTCTATTGTCTTCTATAGCTAAAAGACTGGTAACTGTTGTCAAGAACAGTTCTCTCTCTCTCTCTCTTCAACCTATTGCAGTCCACTGCTGGACGTAGGTCTCCCCCATTTTGCGCCAGACATCCCGGTCCTCCGCCTTTCTCATCCAGCTTCCACCAGCGACCTTCCGCAAGTCGTCGGTCCATCGGGCCGGAGGGCGTCCTACGCTACGCTTGCCGAGACGCGGTCTCCACTCCAGAACTCGTCTGCTCCAACGGCCATCGGTAAGAACAGTTCTAAATAAGTAAAAAATATGACTAATTATTTGCAATAAGTACTTTCTGTGTGTATAGAGCATTATATTTTCAGAATACTGATATTGAGTCATGTGTAAAATTTCATGAATGTATGGCCAAAATTACTTATTTGTAATATAATTGACCCATTTGGTGTCGCGGTTGAGAGGTCGACTGCAACACCAAGGGTTCCGGGTTCGATCCCCGGGCAGTACAAACATTTGTGTGCATGAACATGTCTGTTTGTAATGGTCGTGGTGTTTTCTATGTATAATATGTATGTATTTACAAAAAAAAGTTATATAAGTATATTTATCCGTTGTTTAGTACCATAATACAGGCTTCACGCTTAACTTGGGGCTAGATGACGCTGTGTGAATGTCAGTGGATATTTATGTATTAATTATTATTAATTTTATCATTTACTATTAATGTCTTATGATGTCACAGATACAAAAAATCATATACAAATATGTTGTATGAAGTAAGTAAATGTAGAATTGTATAAATTCTTGATAATGATTACATTGTAATTTTCAAACAGTTTATTTATTTCATATGGAGAAGCGAATTATACAAATGAAGATGGTGGTGTTGTTTTTTTTAGAAATAACTTTTCTATTCAACCTATCGCAGTTTACTACTGGACATAGGTCTCCCCCATTTTGCGCCAGACATCCCGGTTCCGCTTTTCTCATCCAGCCTCCACCAGCGGCTTTTGCGAGTCGTCGGTCCGTCGGGCCGGAATAAACAAACTACATGCACAATATCGCTCAAAGTGTCCGCGACAAAATTTTGCCCATCGCATCAGTTGGGCAAAATTTTCAAACATAATCACGTCGCACGCTACATGTCAAAGTGGCATAGTAGTGTGCTCGTGCTTTTGATTTTGTACCCTTTTAATGACGCGATAAGGTCAACGTTTAAATGAACAATTTTATGTCATTAATATAACATGTTCTCGCAAAAGGCCGCTGGTGGAGACGAGCGTCGGTGGCTCAATGGTGTGGAGTGTCGCCTTCCTACCGGGAGGGCTGAGGTTCAAATCCCGACACGTACCAATGTATTTTCCGAATTTTCGAAAAATATATGTACGTTATCCGACGCTCTTACGGTGAAGGAAAACATCGTGAGGAAACCTTCATGCACGCCTGCGAAGAGATTCGAAGGTTGTGTGTGAAGTCGTCCAATCCGCACTGGGCCGCGTGGACGACTAAGGCCTAATCACCCTATACGGGTAGGCTCGTGCCCCTCGGTGGGGACGTTAATGAGCTGATGATGATGATATAACATGTCAACGTGTGTGTCAAACGGCCCGGACATTATTTGGTTGATATTTCCTCGTGATTGTGCATAAAGTTAGTTTATTGTGTATCCAAGGTAATATTTTAGTAATGTTGACTGATGACATACGCCACAGGATAAGCAAATTGAAATGGCACTATCCCACCACCTTCCCATGGCCTGACTCAACCTTCCGGTTATACAGGCCTAAGCACGGGAGGTACGCGGAACTATGCTTACGCTATCACCGCGCACTTCTTGCTCCCTACAAATTTTTTCTGTAGTGTCCCAGTCACTTCTCCCCCTTCTGGGGCGTGACAAACACACGTACGCCTTCGGTCTCCGCCGTGCGGTCGTCCGTGTGCCCAGCCAATCGGTGTAGCCGCTATCTAGCTACCTCTGTTTTGAGGTTGAAGTTGAAATGGCAGTGGGATATAGTGCGTAGAACCGATGGTCGATGGGGCGGAAAGGTTCTCGAGTGGCTTCCGCGTAATGGAAAGCGAAGCGTAGGCCGACCCCCCGACCCAATGGACGGATGACCTGGTTAAGGTGGCGGGCAGCAGATGGATGTCGGCCCGCGTGGGCATCATTAGGCCTTCGTACACCAGTGGACACATTAGGATGAAAAGATGATGATTGACTTTTTAACACTACAAATAAGATCATGCATAATTTTTATTTTTCAAGAATCCGCTTAAGCGGATAAAAGAGGGGTGAAATTTTATATAGGAATTTTTGCAGTATGTATACAGCTAAAAAATCCATGAAAGGACTAATAATATCATACATATTCGTATCCAAGAAAGGGTTGCGGTGTTACAGCTAATTTAACACGAGAGAATCCGCTGGCAAAAGCTAGTAATTGCATATAACTGCAACCGTAAGATTGGCAAGGAACGTCGTTAAAAATTTTAAAAAAATGATTTTTGTACTTTATTTGTTAAATCCTCGTCCCCTAGTCTTCGTAATCAATTTCTGTTTTCTGTTTGGCGTCCTTATTTCTAGGACCCCTTACCCGCTTGGGCCACGGCTTCTTCAGATGTACGTGGTCCACGTGGGAGCGTAGATCTCTGGCAGTCTTGTAGCTTTTGCCGCACGGCGGACACTTGAACAGCTTCAAAACCGTGTGGATCTCCTAAAAAAAATGATCATAATTAAAGCTGCGACAAAACTAGTCCAGATATGAAATTAAAGCTGTGACAAAACTAGTCCAGATATGAAATGAAATGAAAAGTGTTTATTCAGTTTAGGTTCTCACAGAACACTTATGAATGTCAAATGAAGCTACCACTGGTTCGGGAGGTAGTTTTCCACTGAGAAGAAACCAGCAAGAAACTCAGTAGTTACTCTTTTCAAAAAAAATGTGTTTAATACAGAATCATTTGTAATCAAAATAATTATATAAAGCAAATTAAATTTACAATTTTTATCATATTATATATAATAATAACAAAATATATAGATAATAACAAAACTAGTCAGCTAGTAACAAACTAGTTAACAAAACTAGTCGAACAGGGGACAAAACTAGGGACATATAAAAGGTCCACAGACATAGATATTTTCAGATGTAATCAGTCAACTTATAAAAAAACTACTTTTAGGAAAACTTCATGATTAATGGTAATTTTATTAGACTTAAAAAAGTCTAATTATATAAAAAAAGAAAGTGGATCATCATCATCTGCTCATTAAACATCCCCACCGAGCGGCACGAGTCTACCCGTATAAGGCGATTAGGCCTTAGTCGTCCACGCGGGCCCAGTGCGGGTTGGACGACTTCACACACCTTTGAATCTCTTTACAAGCGTGCGCAGGTTTCCTCACGATGTTTTCCTTCACCGTAAGAGCGTCGGATAACGTACATATCTTTTCGAAAATTCGAAAACACATTGGTACGTGGCGAGATTTGAACCTCAGCCCTCTCGGTAGGAAGGCGGCAGTCCACACCACTGAGCCACCGACGCTCTCAAAAATACATAAAATAATACAATAAGAACATTTAAAATAACAAAGTAAAGCACGAAAATGAATTGTGTTTGAAAAAAAAGCTTCAGTTTTGACCTGTTAAAGAAGCACCCAAGATAACAGTACAGCCTCTTTTACCCGACTGCCGAAGGTAGTTGGTGGTTTTTAGGCGTATGTATGTAGATTTGTATGTTCCCTGCTGCAACCTAAATGGATTAACGTATGAGGTGACATAAGATTTATCTTCGTGGCGCGAGTGTCACTGGGTACATTAAAAGTATAAAAAATTCGAAATGGCAGATATTAAAAGCCATTTTGTAAAATTGAAAATATTTTTTATCCAATCCCATCCATCGGTGGCTCAATGGTGTCCATCCGATCCCATCCTCCC
This sequence comes from Leucinodes orbonalis, assembly GCA_019425675.1. Classification (NCBI taxonomy): domain Eukaryota; kingdom Metazoa; phylum Arthropoda; class Insecta; order Lepidoptera; family Crambidae; genus Leucinodes; species Leucinodes orbonalis. Next base: position 50,434 of record PQWD01008676.1, read on the forward strand.
GGTTGGAGGATGGGATCGGATGGACAACGATGGATGGGATCTAAATTATATATACGTTACCCGACGCTCTTACGGTGAAGGAAGACATCGTGAGAAAACCTGCGCACACCCGTGAAGAGGTTCAAAGTCTTCCAACCCTCACTGGTCCCGCGTGGACGACTAAGGCCTGTACAACCGTGTAAGCTCGTGCCCCTCGGTGGGGACGAATAATGAGCTGATTTGATGCTGATTTATATATAAAAGAAAAACTCACATCGCTATGCCTCAGCGTGCACGTTGTATTGGTGAATGTTTGTAAAGCCCATGAAGCATAAATTACACTTGTAATAGGCATTAATATACGAACTCCTCTCTTGTCTTTTCTGTATTACCGCTATTTGTTCCTCGTGCGAACTTGGGACAATATCGAAGAGGGATGCGTCGAGGGCGGCTTTCACCTGTCGCCTTTCGCGAGCCCTTTTGTGTCTGGAAAAAGATATAAATTTATTTATTTATTAAGACAACCGACAAGGTAAACACTGGTACAAGCAACAAGAAATCAGAGACGAATATAAACTTAAAAGTGTTTAAGTCACCTGTCATTTCATGTAAATATAAATAGATGTCGCTCTAAGTATGTATAATTTCAGAAGTACGCTTTCAGTTTATAATTCTTATTTTATAGTAGTTTAATTTAACCATTTATAAATAGATGGCAGTGTACGTCATTGCCCCGCGCTAACATTGTTATTCTTAAATAGTATAAGGTCTAAACCTGAGTTCAAATAAATATATTCATCCAACAGATCAAGTTACATTATTGTGGTCTTATTATATCCCGATAATAGTATCTATTCCAGAACAACAGTCCGGAGTAAACATAAAGCTAAGTGTCACCTTACTTATAGGTTACCACGGCATTCATTATGGACTACAGTGCTAATACTAAATAAATAATAATTTAAAATCTACTGACATTCATTCATTTCGGGATGTCTGGCGCAAAATGGAGGAGACCTATGTCCAGCAGTGGACTGCGATAGGTTGAATAGAGAGAGAGAGTGACATTCACACAGCCATCTCACCCACTTTAAGTAGCTTTTAGTCAGGGTACGCTCTTCAACCTATCGCAGTCCACTGCTGGACATAGGTCTCCCACAGTAGTTAGGGTACTAGACAACTGATAAACATACTAATATATTTTTTTGTAAATACATACATATTTTACTTTATTTATAAAATAAAATAAAAATTATTTATTTATTATACAAACAAATATGTTCATGCACACAAATGTTTGTACTTGCCCGGAGATCGAACCCGGAACCCGTAGTGTAGTAGCCGACGTCTCAACTATAACACCATATGGGTCGTTAAACCATCATCATCAGCCTATAGGCCCAATGCAGGGCACAAGCTTTAAGAGACCAAAAGTCTTAAGCTATTTGTTTTGATTTTTTGGTTGATATCCCTTCGTTATTGTGTAATATGGGAGCTCTTAGAAATGAAACCAAAGAATGCTGAGTAAAAACTGAATATATTTAATGCACCATTCCTTATATTAGTGTACATTTAGGTACATAAAACATAGTAGTTATGAAGTATGTCACTAAACATAATATTATTCTACACATCTCAATTGTACTTCAAGTTAATTTATTGTTTAAGGGTTGAAATCACAAACATAGCTGTTAGTAATATGTCAAGTAGGATGTATATAGTGTGTGTTGCAAGTATGTGTGTAATAATTGAATTGGGTATTTGACACCACTAATCGTTGACGCACTTTTTATGAACTGTCAAAAAGGAACGTTTCCATATATTTTGTATGAGATTATTGATATGTGACGTCATTGCTCAATAACATCAATTGACCTCATATTTATTGGTTTCAGTGTATTTAAAAACACAATATTGCAAATAAACAGAAGTGATCAATGAAACGACATATAAAATAAGGTGCGCTTTTATAAAAATAAGGTTTGGTATTTTATTGCGGATGGTGGAAAATACCGAATTGTGTATGTTGGTTGACGACGTTTGAATTGACTCACCTCGCTATAGCCGAGTCAAGATACACCTTACTATCCATCACTGACAAGTTCTTCTCGATCCCCTTACTCGCATTCTCCACTTTGTCTTGTTTTTCTGTTTGCTCTGTTCCACCACTTTGCTTTTCTTCACAGGTTCACTGACCTCTGCGGCCATCACCGCATTGTCATCTGCATCATCGCATTCAAGGTATTCAACGTAGTAGTACTCTTCGTTTTCCGCTTTATGGATTGTGTGTTCGTGTTATCTACTATTTCTGAAGGTGGAGGGGGAAATTTTTTGACGTTTCCACAGATTTATCCTGCAAAAAAATGTTTCATTGAAGCACAGATATTTAGTATATAGTATAAAACTAAGTTGTCAAATGCGAAAGCCGCTTGTATTAAAATTTTTGTAACACCAATTGTCAAACAATGCGCTTAACCAAATTAATTAGTTTAAAGAACAGACACGGGTTTTTCGTGGTAGGGGTTACAAACGTTCACTCACTCACTTTAGCACAAGAAGGCCTGTGTCCTGCAGTGGCGGTTATAAGCTAATGATAATTTATTAAATATCCACTGGTTGTTTTGCTTGCTCACCTTAACTTCTACATCATGTTCATCATTGTGCAAGTTGACCTGTGTGCATCATCAGGTTCCAAACCGGTGACTCATCATCATTTTCCAAGTCAGGCGTGACGTCATCATCGTTTTTCCAAGTAGACAGGCGTGACGTCATATCTTTCTAAGTAGACTGGCGTGACATCATCATTGTACAAGTCAACCGGTTTGATATTCATCATCATTGTCATTGCTGTGCAATTGACGCGTGACGTCATCACACTGTACAGTAACCGGTTTGCGTCATCATCATTGCATCATTGTCCAAGTAGACCGGCTGGGCGTCATCATCACTGTACAAGTGACCGCTTGACGTCATCACCGTCATACATAACACAACTGATGGGCTCCAATACTTTTTGCACCAAATCAGAATTGAGATCATTGTGTGTTCTGTTCACCGACTTTATATCTTTCATACGCAGCTGGAATTGATTGTTATATTATTACCAGAGACAAAATTCATTTATTCAATTAAGACGATACACGAGCAGGGGACGACCCTTGGACGGATGTACCTCGACCAAATTGGTCAAGTCCTTAAGAAGGCTGGGGTCCCAAGTAAAAGGAATAAAAGAGCTTGTATGAAAAGATTGATGGATGTGAATGAAGCTAGGGAAGTATGTGAGGACCGCGCAAAGTGGCGTTCCATCATCTCTGCCTACCCCTCTGGGACCGAGGCGTGAGCTTTATTTATTATAATAATAAATAAATAAATATCTACTGACATTCACACAGCGCCATCTAGCCCCAAGTTAAGCGTTAAGCCTGTATTATGGTACTAAACAACGGATAAACATACATATATACAATTTTTTTTTGTAAATACATACATATTATACATAGAAAACACCCAGACCAATACAAACAGACATGTTCATGCACACAAATGTTTGTATTGACCGGGGATCGAACCCGGAACCCTTGGTGTTGCGGCCGACCTCTCAACCGCAACACCAAATAGGTCGTCAATATTTATTTTATTATTTGAATTAAGACTTAGCTACAATAAGCCCTTATTCTGTTGTCAAACTACAAACAAAAAACCTTCAACATTTTAAAATACTAAAAGCACGCTTTGTTATTTATTAGCTTAACCTTTTAATTAGAAAAAATACCGGGTATACGAGACCCAACATCTGTCGTGTCGGGCGACGGGCGCAGGGTGGTGTTGACGGAAAGTATTGACTACACACTGTTATTTATTTCCTTCAACGCTGCGTCTCTCACGGTCAGGCGTATCAATTACCACCAGGTGAGCGAGCTGAGCGTCGGTGGCTCAGTGGTGTGGACTGTCGCCTTCCTACCGGGAGGGCTGTGGTTCAAATCCCGACACGTACCAATGTATTTTCAAATTTCGAAAATATATGTACGTTATCCGACGCTCATACGGTGAAGGAAAACATCGTGAGGAAACCTTCATGCACGCCTGCGAAGAGATTCGAAGGTTGTGTGTGAAGTCGCCCAATCCGCACTGGGCCCGCGTGGACGACTAAGGCCTAATCACCCTATACGGGTAGGCTTGTGCCCCTCAGTGGGGACGTTTAATGAGCTGATGATGATGATGAGCGAGCTGACCGTCCCGTCCACTTATAATAAAAGCGAGCAACATAATATAAAACAATAATATTTACTCTGGCATCTACAGATTTATAATTAGAAAATAATGGTTCACGATTTAATTATTTATTTATTTAAAAAGGTACACCAACAGTATATATACACGACATTGGACAACATTAAGTTAAAGGTTATGGTCTGGTACATATACCCTATAGGCGTACACAACATTGATAAACATTAGAATAACAACACATGAGATAAAAAACTAAAAATGAAAATAACAATACTAATCAGAAACACTAACAATACTGGGATCACTTACCAACCTCGAGCAAGGCATTTAGTAATTTACTCGAGGGTGACAGGTGACATTTACATTTATGAAGTATAAGAAAAAACTACTCACTACTATGTCGTTTATGTACACCATATATTATATAAAAAAAACATATATTCCTTATTTTAAAAATGGGCAGGCGAATTTCTCTTTTTAAAACTTCAGAACAAAGACTTCTAAATAAACGAAGGTAGAAGAGACACGAGCGACCCAAAATTGAAGCGCTTCAAATTTAAAAGAAAAAACATTTGTTTTCACCACTTTTTTTAATTTATTCATTCCTTATTCGAAAAGTTAGCGGTTAGGGAGGGTGTCTCTTTTAACCACTTTTATAAGTGTCTTCCACGCAAACTGATTAATTTCTTTGAAAAAATCAGTACTTACATCAGCTTTCCTTTGCATCATGTCAGTCAAAATGTGGTGGCTCGTCAAGGCCTTGGTCCGGAGCCGCGAGAACGACACCAACCTTGCGGCGCACTCCCAGCACAGTCTCTGAGGCAGGCCATCCTTCTCACTACACTGCGGGGGGATAGACACAGATCATCATCATCATCAGCTCATTACACGTTCCAACAGAGCCCGAGCCTACACGTACGCAGGTGTATAGGCCTTAGTCGTCCACGCAGGCCCAGTGCGGAACGACTTCACGCACAACCTTTGAATCTTTTCGCAGGCGTGCGCAGGTTTCCTCACGATGTTTTCTTTACCGTAAGATAACGTACATTTAATTTTGGAAATTCGAAAATACATTGATGAGTGGCCGGACTTTGAACCTGCACCCTCTAGATCGGAAGGCAACAATTCACACCGATATGATGTTATAAGAAGAAACTAAGGCTACTTTTATTTTTAACCGACTAAAATAAGGAGGTTACTCAAGTCAACCGTATATATGCTCTTTTTTTAGATGTTTGTTCGCGAATCATGAACCGATTTTGATGTTTTTTTTTTTGTTAGAAAGAGGATACTTCATAGGTTGTTTCAAGATAAAGAAACTATAATTTGATGAACGGAGACAGTAATAGAACTTTTAAAAATCTACTCATGGCAACTACCTACCACTTCATTACAGTATGTTTATTCTAATGATTATTTTAATTGGGAATCACTACAATTCTATTCTATTCAAAAATATTTTTAACAAAAAAAACATCGACTTCAAACTAAAAAGCTAAAAGCATTTTTTAGCCGGGTAGAAATGGTTAAATAATTCTTTCATAATTTTGCCAAATTCTTTAGCTTTATAATATAGGTAAGTAGTTTGTTTGGCATCGACAACAAAATTATGAAATAATTATCCCACCAAAAACATTCTGTAAAAAATCTAGCCAAGTCTCGATGGAGCTGTTTGATTATCTCTAAAAAGTAATGAAATCAAGACAAAGACGTGCCAAGTCTAAGGTTCCTTACTGCAATTAATTAATTATTATGGTTGATGTTGTGTGACTTGGCCGTTGAAGAGTACACAAGGATACAAAACTAGGTGCTTCATGACACCATTGCTCCAATCTGTCGCCAGAACCGCTATCCATTGACGGTACAAATTTGCCACTTGGAAAACGGTGATTCAATAGCCCATCGATTGTAGGCTTGATAAAGCCACTAACGTATAAAGAATGTTCAACGGCCAAGTCACACAACATTAACCATAATAATTAATTAATTGCAGTAAGGAACCTTAGACTTGGCACGTCTTTGTCTTGATTTCATTACTTTTTAGAGATAATCAAGCAGCTCCATCGAGACTTGGCTAGATTTTTTACAGAATGTTTTTGGTGGGATTTTACTTCTTTTTGTAGAAACTTGAAAGGAATATTAGACGACCCATTAGGTGTAATGGTTGAAACGGCGGCTACTACACCAAGGGTTCCTGGTTCGATCCCCAGGCAGTACCTACAAATATTTGTGTGCACCAACATGTCTGTTTGTATTGGTCTAGCGCGCTCGACTTGGCGGGGGAACTACCGTGCCCCCCAATTTTTGACATCGGATGAAGCGGCCCACCATGTTAAATATATATTGTTTAAAGGCGGTATGTCAATCTCTTATAGTTTGGCTGGGCTCTTTTGTTATCTAAGCAGGGTCACCAGGTACTCCAGATCTTCGATTTTCGAAGTTTTCATAGTTTTCCCTTTATGTAGCCATTAAACCCTAACTCTGTACCGAATTTCAGCTTTCAGAGTTAATGGGAAGTACTATTTCTATTTTGATGATCATGAGTGAGTGAGTGAGTGAGTGAGTGTCTGTCGAAAATGCGAAACTTTGCTTTCGCTTAACGTCGGAACTAAATGACCTACAGACTTAAAATTTTGAATTTAAAGTAAGTTATTATATCTTACTAGATGACGAAAATTTCAGCGCTCTGGTATTATCCAAAGGTTCTCAAATCGGGGCCTGAAAATGCGGCGAAATGGATCCTGTAAAGGATGGTACGGCAGTGTTTGCTTCGCGCTCGACTTGGCGGGGGCACTGCCGTGCCCCCAGATTTAACCATTTCTTTCTGCTTAAAAATTCATTATTAGCATTTCAGTTTCCAGTCGATATTTTATGTTAACATACTTTTTGAGAAAACAACTTTTTAATTTAGGTACATAAAACAATGTTGTACCCAGCTGCGCTTCTTACAAAACAACTTTAATAGTTAGCTGATACCCGGGATATAGGCTACGTTTATTGCGGGAGAACATCTTATACTGCGGTAGTCAGCTAGTAAATATACACTATGTTTTACATGAGGGAGAAAGAGAGCGCTCACCTCTGTGTCAGTTAATATCTGGTAAAGCTCGTTGAGCTGGTAATCCTTCATGTCGTGCATTCTACCCTCCATACACAAACATATTCTGCACACCTGAAATAAAAGATTACAATACAAATACTGGTACAAATATTTGTGTGCATGAACATGTCTGTTTGTATTCTATGTATAATATAATAATAAATATCCACTGATTAGAGCGTCGGTGGCTCAGTGGTGTGGACTGTCGCCTTCCTACCGGGAGGGCTGAGGTTCAAATCCCGACACGTACCAATGTATTTTCGAATTTTCGAAAAATATATGTACGTTATCCGACGCTCTTACGGTGAAGGAAAACATCGTGAGGAAACCTTCATGCACGCCTGCGAAGAGATTCGAGGTTGTGTGTGAAGTCGTCCAATCCGCACTGGGCCCGCGTGGACGACTAAGGCCTAATCACCCTATACGGGTAGGCTCGTGCCCCTCGGTGGGGACGTTTAATGAGCTGATGATGATGAAATATCCACTGACATTCACACAGCGCCATCTAGCCCCAAGTTAAGCGGGAAGCCTGTAGTATGTAGGTATTTACAAAAATGTATACAAGTATGTTCATCCGTTGTTTAGTTCCATACTACAGGCTTCACGCTTAACTTGGGGCTCGATGGCGCTGTGTGAATGTCAGTGATTTATTATTATTGATTGTAAGTCAATTAGGGGCAGGCAGGTCAACAATAGTCTTTTCGAATGTTCGAAATAATATGTACGTTATCCGACGCTCTTACGTGAAGGAAAACATCGTGAGGAAACTTCATGCACGCCTGCGAAGTGATTCGAAGGTTGTGTGTGAAATCGTCCAACCCGCACTGGGCCCGCGTGGACGACGACGGCCTAACACCCTATACGGTAGGCTCGTGCCCCTCGTGGGGACGTTTAATGAGCTGATGATGATGATAATGAAATATAGATAGCAGATCGTGCTAGGGAATCTAAATTCTTACTGCGTTCCTGGTGTAGAAATATTTCCATTTTAACGGCTCTTTTTTCAATTCTTTGCGTTTGCTCGACGTAAAAGCTTGATTTCATCGCGGCGCTTTGGTGGTTTTCTTTCTTTACAACCTGCAAAGTAAATCCGTTATTTAAAAAAAGAAAGATATTTATTTGGTGCAATAAAAATTTTAACATGTTATTCCTTAATATTATAAATAATAATAATGCTACCAAAATGGTTGCCACTCAGCTAATGCCAAGACAGTTGGACAGACAGACAGACAGTTCATTTAGATGGTGTATCATCATCAGCTTATTAAACGTCCCCCCACAGATCCGAATATACAATTAGACTGGACAAGCCGCCAAGTTATAAGCAGTCCAGTGTGCAATTCTTTTCGGTTCTTACCTGTTGAAAAGTTATTATATTCTTGGTAAATTTACTGATTCATTGCGATAATGGCATGTTACAATTGCACAGGATGCATTTGGGAAAAAACGGTAATTCTTCTAATATTCGTGCGTCTTGATCGCTCACAGAGCGTAAACTGGCAGCCAGTGTTGCTCGTTGAGCATACATTTGTCCACTTAAAAACGCGGCTTGCCATCTCCTGTATTGGGAAATCTGTGTCCCCCTCTCCCATCCCTCACCGTAGCGGGTGAATAGGCCTTAGTCGCCACGCGGGCCCAGTGCGGGTTGGACGACTTCATAACCTTGAATCTCTCGCAGGCGTGCGCAGATTACCTCAGGATGTTTTGCTTCACATCAACAAGTCATGGTCATACGTATCACTTACCATCAGGTGTCTTGAGCGTCCTGTACACAGATTTCCCAATACAGGAGATGGGGCAAGCCGCGTTAAAAAGTGCGACAAATGTATGCTCAACGAGCATACACTGGCTATAGTTTACGCTCCGTGAGACAAATGAAGACGCACGAATTTTAGAAGAAATTACCGTTTTTTTTCCAAAATGCCATTCTGTGCAATTGAACATGCCATCATCGCAGTGAATCAGTAAAATTTACCAAGAAATATAATATTTTCACAGGTAAGAATTGAAAAGTAATTGCGACACTGGACTGCCTATAAACTTGGCGGCTTGTCCAGTCTAATTTTTCGGATGTCTGTGTACACTTTGTTACCTAAAAGAAGAATAGTAAACATTACTGGTTGATAATATTTAGGATAGCTTTCAAAAATGGTAGGGACAGCATCGGATTTCAGTTTCTTATCGCTAAGCCAGTGATAAAACAGGAGTCCTCGAAATGTTGGAACAAAGCCTCGAGTTGTTCGTTGGCCCCAGTTTTTACGACGCACAGCCTTGCCACTCCATTCTGATTTGCGGACATTTTGGAAACCTGAAAATTGTATTTTCTTTATAATATAAATAAATATCCATGGACATTCACACAGCGCCATCTAGCCCAAGTTAAGCTTGAAGCCTGTAGTAGGTACTAAACAACGGATAAACATATCTATTTACATAAATATATATATGTATATATATTGTAATACATACATATTTTTAGAATAATAGATACAATATTACATAGAAACACCCAGACTATTCAAACAGACATGTTCATGCACACAAATGTTTGTACTGCCGGGGATCGAACCCGGAACCGTTGGTGTAGCAGCCGACATATCGACCATTGCAACACATGGTGTGTCAATTATATAAAGGAAACTGAAAACTAAAATATATTGTTGAATACATAACTAGGATTCTTCCCGGCATATTATAATATACAGGAATGTGTGGCTTATTTGGCTCGTCTTTAGTCTTTTGACGACCCATTTGGTGTTGCGGTTGAGAGGTCGGCTGCAACACCAAGGGTTCCGGGTTCGATCCCCGGGCAGTAAAACATTTGTGTGCATGAACATGTCTGTTTTAATGGTCTGAGTGTTTTCTATGTAGAATATGTATGTATTTACAAACAAAAAAAATGTTTATAGTATATTTATCCGTTGTTTAGTACCATAATACAGCTTCACGCTTAACTTGGGACTAGATGGCGCTGTGTGAATGTCAGTGGATATTTATTTATTTATTACAGGTGGCTAAAGCTTTTTTTTTTGCTCTTATGTCCCTCTCCTGAGGGGTTACCACCATCTCTTAAAAGTGTGTGTTACAATAATATTACTTCGTCTTTTCTGATACAAAAATGTTGATGTATCACTATAACAATACTGTTTTAAAGATTGTAGAAGGGCCAGGTACAAATACAATACAAATACAAATATTTTATTTTAGTAACTTAATCTAAGTAACAAATTCCTTGTGGGAACTTCCCTTTAGGCGAAAATGCCTGTAGTGGGAAGAACCGCTCTTTTAACAATCAGTAAAAAATCAGCATTAACATTAATACTTTAATTCAAAAAAATAAAACAAATACATAGCGATTTTTATTTTAATAATTACTTTTTATTACCTACTGCTCTGTGTGTGTGTGGTGTGTGTGTGTGCGTGGTTGTGGTGTGTGTGTGTGTGTGTGTGTGTGTGTGTGTTGTGTGTGTTGTGTGTGTGTGTGTGTGTGTGTGTGTGTATGTGTGTGTGTGAGTATGTAATAACTACACACCCTTGAACTAATGAACCAAGAAACATAATATATAGGATTTCAAAAGAACAACTTAATCCTTGGTAGGTCTCCAAAATAGTAGGTGGGTAGTTTTAAAAGTGTTACTAAAGGGGTGCCTTCCGCAACTCCTCCTTTTGCAGGGGGACTCCCTATATAAAAACCTACAGGTTTCAATCAATAACATTAAGCCTCAGAGGAAAATGTTGTCAAATACTTACTTATGAAATGAGAAATCCGGGTCCTTCACTCCTTCTTTGGTGGTTCTTGATGGACAGTTTACTGCTGAACACGACATTTTCCCAGGTACTGTTCACTATATCGGAATGAGCACTTCACTTTTTGGAAAACATACACAACATTACAAGATTATGTTACAGAATTTTAAATGAATTTTCAAATGTTACTTATTAAATAAATAAATATCTACTGACAATCACACAGCGCCATCTAGCCCCAAGTTAAGCGTAAAGCCTGTATTATGGGTACTAAACAACGGATAAACATACATGTATACATTTTTTTTTTGTAAATACATACATATTATACATAGAAAACACCCAGACCATTACAAACAGATATGTTCATGCAAACAAATGTTTGTACTGCCCGGGGATCGAACCGGAATCCTTAGTGTTGCGGACGACGTCTCAACCGCAACACCAAATGGGTCGTCATTAATTAAAGTAACAACATCCTTTGAGGTTGGAAGCAAACTGGTTTATTATTCATTATGATTGATAACAATTATTGAGAGCGTCGGTGGCTCAATGGTGTGGACTGTAGCCTTCCTACCGGCAGGGCTGAGGTTCAAATCCCGACACATACCAATGTGTTTTCGAATTTTCGAAAATATATGTACGTTATCCGATGCTCTTACGGTGAAGGAAAACATCGTGAGGAAACCTTCATGCACGCCTGCGAAGAGATTCAAAGGTTGTGTGTGAAGTCGTCCAATCCGCACTAGGCCCGCGTGGACGACTATGGCCTAATCACCCTATACGGGTAGGCTCTTGCCCCTCGGTGGGGACGTTTAATGAGCTGATGATGATTATAATCGACCTTCCCACTGGTTTCATACATAACACTTATTAAAATGGCTCCACTCTAAAGGATTGTCTGCATGATTCATATTCATATTCATTTATTTCGCATGTTGGTTTCTGCATAGGTTCGATCAAATATTTGTGTGCATGAACATGTCTGTTTGTAATGGTCTGGGTGTTTTCTATGTATAATATGTATGTATTTACAAATATATATATATGTTTATCCATTGTTTAGTACCCATAATACAGGCTTCATGCTTAACTTGGGTCTAGATGGCGCTGTGTGAATGTCAGTTGATATTTATTATTACTATGATTAAAGACCTATGCCTTTAATCGTGACCTGTTCAGTATCCTCATTTTTTTAAAGTTATAGATACAAACCTAGAAGTAGCTGAACTGGTACAGCCAATCATATTCTGTATATATAAAGGTAGATACTCCACCCATGTGATGGGTGGGTCATGGATGGGTCAACCGCAAGTGAAAGTTGATTTAGTAATTAATGATGCCCGTCTTACCATGGAGGTGCACTCAGGTGCTTCTAGGTCAATTATATCAGAGGAAACATACAGGCAACTATGGTCTACACCCTCAGCCCTTAATTCTACAAATGTTAAGTTAGTGACATGGACTTCTGAGCCTTTGAAAGTAAAAGGACAGGCAAATGTACTTGTAACTTTAGGGGATAAAGAAGCACGATGTGATCTTTTGGTTGTGTCTGGGCGAGGACCTTGTTTATTGGGAAGAAACTGGTTCAAGCCTTTAGGAGTTTACATTGCTGGACTTTGTTGTTCATCAGATTGAACCCTTTATTAAAAAGTTTCATTTCATTTTTCATCATTTTTTTAAAGTTATAGATACAAACCTAGAAGTAGCTGAACTGGTACACTCCACCCGTGCGATGGGTGGTGTATGTACCTTTATATATACAGAAAACAAACAGCCAAAGAGAGTACAGTTGTATTTTCTTTGTTTAGGTAAATGCACGCTAATTCAAAATATGTGTATGTGTGCTGTCGCTGCATTCGGAACACTTTTTTCGATTGTTTTGTGTGCATGTCACGAATCTATACTTTTTACATCATTGGGTACAGCCCCACTTTTGATCTTTGGTCATCCACACTATGATAGAAACTTTTAATGTGAAAGTATTCAGAATACATTGTACTTTGTTATTTTATTCCCACACTGGGATGCCCAGGACTACTGTCTACTTAGCTTAGATAAGGGTTACGGGGAAACCTGTAAACATTCAGATAGTAAAAACGGAGACAATACATAAAGAAAAAAGGTGACTACCTACCATAGTATAACAATAAAACTTAAAATGAAAGTAAAATAAAATTTCTGTAAAGCTGGTTTTTATACTGTTTGTTTATGTTCTTCGAATAGTTTTTAGGTTATACATGCTAATCTAGTAAAAAGACTTCTACCTGTTCGTTCTCCTTTAATTTCAGATTATTATGGCGATTTTCACTATTATACTTATAAATTGAATAGAAATCAACAACAGAGAAAAGCATAAAGGTGTCGACTTTTATGTCAAAGAAAAAAATTAATTTGTGTTGTCAAACAAATCAAAAACAAATGACCACAGAGTACTATAATATATATGAAAAAAATGACAAATGACACAACTAGGAACATATTTGACAAAATAAAAAAGATAACATTTTGAGTGACAGTTGAGATGTCAATGTGACTAATCAAATAGTGCTTCTTTTACAAAAATCTGAATTATTCCAATCAAAAAATTCAAAGAAAGCTCAAGTTGGTGTGCTAAAACATGCCTGCATGCTGCATTGTGGGATTCAGTACTAATTTAAGGAAGAAACAACCAGATTTATCTTTACATCGTCGGTAAAATCTGATTTTTTTTTATTTTTCTTTTATTTTATTTTTTTTCGGACTGACAACTGCTGTTGGCCGTATATGGCTTTTCACCGGGCAAGAGGCGAGCGCAGATAGCTCTCAGCCTTAGGTAAGATCTGAATTTTACTTCGAAATAAGCTTGATTTCTAAATCTAGACGACTTTGAATTTTTAAAAATGATCCATTATAATAGGTTCTATTAAATTAACTCTCTACTTTACTATATTTTCTATTTTTCCCGCAGAAAAAATAGAGAGTATTCTTGTATGAAAAATAGTGCTGTCTGCCACAGCACTATTTTTCATACAAGATAAATAGTGTTGTGTGTCGATATTTTTTGTTGACGTTTATACTTAATTTCATTTCATCACTTCTGAAGAATTACAGTGTTGATTCTTACTTTTAGATTGCTTTACACTATAGAAAAACGCAGCATGGATTGATACCATTGGTGTGGAAAATATTGATATGTCCAAAAAAGATGTTAGTTACCACCACAACAAAGTTACCCTTAAAGAAACTCTGACATTATAGAGACGGTGTTTGAGATATGGGTAGTCAATAGTTTTTTGGTAGACTTGTAGGGAGTGAAAATGAAATACCAGGCTTGTGTGCTCAGGAGAGCTGCTGAATATGAACTGTCTTTATTTAGAAAAATGCGGTGTTTTTATATGTAACAATTTTCTTATAAACTACTTAAACGGTTACGTTTATTGCATTGGCATTGACTAAATATTTATAGTTGACTTAATGTCTTACAGATGTTCCCTTATACTAAGTTCACAGTGTCGAAACACATGGCTCTTAAACAATATTTGGCGAAACAATAGTCCTTAAATAATAACATTTTGTAGAAAGCTTGGGTTCCTTATTTAGTGTCGAATAACATGCCTTTAAATGAGTTTTTATTACTATGGAACAAACAATAGTTCTTCTCAAATGGTGTTTTACAATAGGTAATGGTATCGGTTATGGTTATGGCCCATTACGGAACTTTCTCAAATGGTATTTATTGTACAATAGGTAATGGTAATGTTCTTGAGGTAGCCACAGTTTCACCGAATTTATTTTACTTATTTTTTTTGATTTACAGTTATATTCGAAATCAAAGTTTCTTCATTCATTTCAGTAATTAAGAATAGAATGGAACCTGTGTCTATCAAAAACAGCATTTTGTCTGCGACTAAAAAGGAGAATATTAAATCGTTTTTTAAAGGATATTTAATACGATTGAGCAGTAAATTGATTGAATCAGTCCCATTTTTTAAAGATTGTGCTCAAGTCCAAATGTATTCAGTTTATGTATAAACAAATTACATACTTTGCGAATATTTAATTTTAAATTGTTATTTTACGAATATTTCGAAGACTTGCAAAGCCAATATTAAAAGAAATCGAAAAAAAA
>PQWD01008677.1:0-12056 GCA_019425675.1 Leucinodes orbonalis
TTTGAATATTGTTGTACTTAACAGTAAGATACTACGTATGTTCGCCAATTCCTCGGTTCCGCGGCGCGACCCCCGCCCTCTCGGTGGTCCGGTGACCCCGTTACGAGTTCAGTTCAGGAACTCCCTATGTTCGTATATGTACTTAGAACCACTCTGAATACTCAATCTGGATATATTACTTATTCTATTTCTATATGTTCACGTTGATGAATAGCTTGTAAACAATCGATTATTTTTAATATTGGCTCAGTTTCGGGTTTGATAGTTTGAGACAATAGAGTTAATGCAACTTATCATCAGGTTTATTGTATGATTGATGGTTATTTTATTGAGCATAAATAATTTAAAATGCATAATGTTGTTGTATAGTTAAGTATCATACTTATGTACAATAACACTATATTATTAAAAGTTATATTAGGTTAGGATGAAGTATTTATTTTAAATTACTTGACTATTACTTTTTCGAAATTTCTTTACTTATTTTAGAAACGTTCTAGTTCAGTATAAACGACCATCTACCTTTATGAAAAACGAAAACTAAATCGGTAGATATTGACTAACTTTAAAAGCTATTAAACAATAAAGAACATCGCAACAAACAATAGAGTGAAAACATAATTGCCAATTGAAGTAATTTATTGATTTAATTTAAATAAATTAACAATCCACAGCGATTTAATACTAACATCAATCCTGTTGCAACAGTTTACCTAAATTTAAAACGATCGTATTTAACATATTGTTATTTGAATATACATAATTGTAATGCTTACTACTTCAAAATGACGACTTAACTGAAAGGGGAAATTTGCTGTGAAATTATGAGACTCCACGATAAACATATATGCATAATGATAATAAGAAGAAAAGATTACTTTAGTTATTATGTGATTTAATTAAGCATCACTCTTATAATTGGATTATGTACAATAGGTTTGATATTGATTGTTTATGCCTTTTATATCCAGTAATATTTATAGGTACTTGGGAGATACATCATATATTCCTATGAACCACACATTGGTAGAGCTTATGTTACAAAATTGTAGAGCCACTCACTGTGGACCCAATAAAGTTTGTT
The DNA here is from genome assembly GCA_019425675.1 of Leucinodes orbonalis. Lineage (NCBI taxonomy): Eukaryota > Metazoa > Arthropoda > Insecta > Lepidoptera > Crambidae > Leucinodes > Leucinodes orbonalis. The sequence continues at coordinate 1,085 of PQWD01008677.1, forward strand.
GATTATCTTTCTAAATATGATAAAATAAAAAGATTAAAAAGTTTTTTATAACTATTAAAATTAATCATTAATACTCGTAGTAGGTACCTAATAACCCTAAAGAATTTCTAAAGAAAGTTCTGTCCTCATTTTTGGTTTGGCCTTTTCCCTTAAGGTTAATACAAACTAGTTCCAACAAACTTTCATCGAGAGAAATGTTTTAATTCTTAAATAGCGAACACACCGGGGAAAATATTGATTTACGCGCGTCCAGATTACTAACATATTCATATATTCCGACATCGGCGCGGTGTTTTAATGCGAATATAAACTGCAACAAGAATTGGTTTACAAGACTCCGTATCACCTCCAAGCAATTAGCGGATAATTAATTTTAAAACTTCATTAACTGAAAATCGCGTGGCGTTATCGGTTTATGCGTTCATGCAAGGCCGCGACCACATGGGCCGGTAGCTCGAATTAAGATAATGTTCACCTCGGTCGGGTATAAAACGTCACATCGCCGGCAAAAGGCTGTAACTTCGGACAGTTTACGACTCAAGACCACCGGGCCGCTACATGACGACTGCCAGGGAAATTATTGGCTCTTATGCTATCTGCAATTCCGATGCTCGCACATTGAATATTAAATGGCGAATTTAAAAGTAATTTTGTCACCCGTCGGCCGCTTTAACAACGTACTTTTGGTCGGTACCTAAATTTAATTTGAAGAACGCAATGTGGCATGAAAAAGTACAATTTTCTCTGGTAATGAGAATGTAAGAACAAGAAAATGTACATTGTGTCGAACAATGTGTAAGGAAGTCCTACTGTGCGGACGATGCGAGGGGAACGTGGCGGCAAGCTCACGGTCCCTTTTTATTGCGGTTCTGTTTACAGCGTATTTTATAGGATCAGCTGGTCGATTGCGTCACTACAGCTGTTTGGAGCGGGAGAATTTTCCCGCTTAAAATTCATTGAAACACCTGAATATCGGCCCGTAATTAACAGCTCGTAAACATGTTTTCAAAATAAATGACTGCATCTAATTGGCAAAAGTGTTTCAGTACAATACTTATATCAATTAAAACGTCACGACACAAGATTAATTTCTTGTGACTGCATCGTTTAGTCTAGTCGGCACACTGAAATGGTTAGTCGACTTGTAACTTAAGTTTTTTCGAATTTATATCCGATAGTACTATTATAAATGACTTGCCATTTTATGTTACTGGGGTATACAAACTGTAGGTATCCTTTTTTATATATTCTAAGTTTTTTCTAAAAAAAAGAAAATCAACCACCGTGTAGTTGTTGCTACATGTAATGGTAAGTCGAGTACTTACCTAGTGGCATGATTTCTAAAATGAAGTCTTATAAATTTAATAGAATTATAATATTTATATATATATTTCTATGCATTTTTAATGTTATTGAAGAAATTTCAGTTTCTTTTTATTATTAGTCACTGCTGTTTTTTGTAAGGTCAAAAATATTGTATGTTTTTCCATGTCATTCACCACTTACCTATATTTAGTGAACAAATTACACTTTTATTCCAGTATTGACAACATTTAAAAAAATCTTACTTTTCGTAACGGTAACATGACTTATTGCGCAAAGCAATCTCGTCTTTGTCAGAGGTATTCAAAAAGTCAATAAAGACATAAAGCCGCAGGTATGCAACCATTGTTTGGGACCGTTGAGAGATTTTATTGTTTTATAGCCGAAAAAATGTTGCATAATTTTTATGGTTCACAGGTAATGATTTTGCGGAATTGAGTGATTGTTAGACACAGTTTCGGGAAGAATGGCTTATTTTTTAACGCTTGTCGGATCGTTTACATATTTCATATTGAGTTTTTTAGGTTTTGACAATAAAGAGGCATATCAAAAAATATATATATTGAGTTCTATACATGTCCGAGGGTACTTATGTAGGTAATAAATAACTATTACAGCTAACCGTACAAAATTTGTAATTCAACTTCTTTGTCTTTTATTACGGGCCGATATTCAGGTGTTCAATGAATTTTAAGCGGGAAAATTTCCCGCTCCAAACACATACAATGTTGTCTAATATTACTGTGAGGTTCGTAGATTTATAATTAAATAATAACAATTCAATTTACCTTGATACCTACAGTTCGTGAAAAAGAAGTAGGTAGGTACATTTAATGTGATTGTGTAAAAAAAAACAACCTAGGTACAATAATATGCCACGTCGACTTTGAATTTGATTTTACTCGAAAATGTAGTTTAAATAATAGTGTAAGCAGAATAAATATTATGGGAATTTGATTTGCAGTAAGTTACTATAGAAAAAAATGTTTCTAAAGCTGTTAACCTTCTTAAAAAATAAAATGAATTACCTGATTGCTATTAGAATAATGATACAGGAATCCGATCTTAATATGGTATCTTTTAAACCAATAGCTTTGAGCCCGCATGGTGAGATCAATGTACCATCTGTGCTGTGCGGAAGCTGTCCTACAGTGGAACTATATAAAAGAAAAATATTTTTTGGTGCAAAAAAAAATACACACTAATGAAACTCTTATGTCGATGAATGTAATAAGCATTCCTTATAGGTTAGCGAATCCGTACAGTAAATTCAGTTGCTATTTGGAAAATTGATTCCAATAATTGTTATTCAATCAAATGCTCGGTTCATGATTATTCCTCTAAATCGTGATCGCGATGGATTGCGTAAAACGCTCGAAGCTATAGACTTAATGCTTTGCAGTAAAGAAAAGAGACTTGCATTTATAATGCTTTTAACCTATTTGCAAGTTAGTTTTTGAGAGTCTGGTAAATTACTTTCATTGTAATTTGTATAACAAAATTATTATTTCCTGGAGGCCTGTTTCGGATGATTTTTATAGTAGCTAAATATATGTAGAAAAATTTGTGATATATTTATAAGATAAATCTAATGATAATCATCGAAATATACCGATGTAAAATCACGTTTTAAATCAATGGCCGTATTTTATTGAACTTAAAAAAAACAATATGAATGATACTTTGTATTAGTCATTGAATTCCAGCGTCCAAATATATCGGAACAATTCAATATCTGGACGGTCAAAGACAAAAGCTTGCGATAGTAATCATAGTAAGTGGCGATGCCTGCGCCGCGCATTATTGAATCCGCGACAGTCGTTGCACGTCGTAAATCGGAACGTCTTCCCATTGTTCTGCCGATGTCAAAGTTTCAGTAATTTGCCATTGTGAGCCAAGGCGTTGTAACGGGATACGTAGATATATATTGTATACGAAACGGAGATGTGCAGATATTTTTTGTTTGCGCTTGTGAGTACCATATGTTTGGTTTAAAAAATGCTCTCTGTTCCGTTATTTAATAAAAGCTTTTAATATAACACTCCGTGTTTCTTATAACTTTTTTAAGTTTTATACTACAGTTTGTAGGCACTAATCTAGCTAGATTTTATTTTTTTTTTAATTTTAAAAGTATTTAAAAAATACATAAAACTACACACAGCGCCGTATACGAGTGACCCCAAAGCAAGGAAAATAGTACCTAGTTAGGTAAGTCTACTAGGGTAATTAATAAGGTAAACTCAAACATACTGTTGATACATTACATATGTAAATATTGACATTTTTTAAGATATTCTAACTAACACGATCTGTTTCATTTAAAACTCTTTAACGATGTGATTCTTTCAGATAAATATGAATAGGCTAGCTGTGGAAATATGGTAAAAAATCCAACATACGATACATTACATTACCATAATTCCAGAACATTGTTTAAAGGTGACATCATTTTTCAGTAATTGTCCTATGGTTAGTCAAATTATAAATTTCAAAGCAACCCGTTTTAGACTAAACAAAAGTAGCAAAAGTGATTTATGATGTCTGCTCGGTTTTTCTAGTACAAAATGAGCAATACCAGTGGTATTTGTAGGTATCTTAGTATAAATGAAGTTATTATATATTAGTATTATAAAAGGCCTTTATAGGAATACAGATTTGTATTAAGTATTACTCCTTTATTCAATATTTGCATAAACTTCATTTATATTTTAGAAGTGAGAACACTGAATATTTATCAATGGTTTAATGATAATAAGAATTTTGTAGTAATGAATGCATATGCAATTTTAAGAGTAATGATCTGCCATTTATTATAAACAAGACTATATATCAAGTTATATAAAAAATATTGAAAGCAAACAGATGTAATAAGCAATTAAACTCTAACTTAGGTTTCTTTGTTATTTAAAGTAAGGATATGATACTCGTCTTAGAAACACACATTAAACGATTCAGTATCTTAGTAGTAACTGGCATAAACGTATGCAGCACCTAGTACGAACCTTGTTAGGGATTTTCCACGGGAATAGCTGACTCAATCGATTCACGCAGTGGAATATGCATTTTACTTTTTAATCCAGACAGGTGTTTTTTATCAGTCGCCAGTAGTATTTTTTTTATCATAACTTCATAAATGTGGTCGTATAAATCATACTAAAACTACCGCATGATGTAACTAATTTGATATAAGCTGCTAACGTATATTTGTCTGCTCAGTTCCTATATCAAGGCCTTGTCTTTAATCGAGTGACTAGGCTACGGCACTCGGCCAAACATGCTGTCTTGTCTCTTCCGTCCAGAGCAAGACGACGAGCTGTATGTAGTTTACAAGCGGTGAAAAAATTAGGCTGTTTTTATGTTCTTCCACACAATTTCAATGTTACTAGGTATCACGTACGTCACGAGTATACAGTCTTATTTACCATGAATTTTTCGAGTAATAATTTCAGAAAAGTATTAAAATTAATAACGTTTTATTTATCGCTACCTTATGAAAACTATTCTGTCGTCAGGGTATCTCCATAAATTTTTGGCTGCTGCCACAGCTGTAAAGCTAGAATAGTAAAACTTTTCTCCAGAACGGGAATTTGGATGGGTAAAATAATGCAGTTACCATTGAAATGTTTCGGGCAGATGACTGGCTACAAAGATCGTATTATTTGTTAAGTTTAGCAACGCATTTCATAGCAAATATATGAGTTACTTACGTTACATAACCAGTCTCTTCGCCGTTATTTAAATTGTCATACGAAAACAACAGTAGCTAGCTATCAGGTGGGGTCGCTTAGTTTCAAACATGTCTCATAAAAAGTCACTACTAAATCGTCTGTTACAACGAATGATATCACCACATTAATGTAACCGAGTCAAAGCAGAGCGCGGGCCGTAGCTGAATTATCGACCGACAAAATTGTACAAGTTCAAGGACCCAATAAAAATTACCCACGTGAGTGTAGACTACGGACGTGACGAGCGCGTAATGTTTTTATCATAGCACACGGTTGAGATACTGCGTGTTTACAAACAGTTTGGTCTGAAGTTTTCTAGCGTATGTTGGGTTTTGGAGTATCTGTATTGTGTATGGAAATGGAAGGTCGGTGCGGTTAAAGAATACGATATTTGTGTAAACACTGAATGGAACAAAAGAGATCAGTATTTATACTTTTTGTATGGGCACGTATTTAGAATTAAAATGGAGCTTTCAGATAGTTATAGAACTTAGGTAGTAGGTATTTAAATATATAACATCTTTATGCAACAAGTTTACGATTAGCCAACAGGATCCTGCTTTGAGGTAGCTGGTGAAAATTAAGCGTCATACACTATTAACTTATTATTTAGCTGATTTTCTCCTTTGTTACTAACTTATATTCATAAAATTTATATGTAGAGTCGTTAATTGATATTCTCTGCTATGCAAACTGATACAAATGCTAACTGCTGGTAAAAGTAACGCAATTAAGAATAAAATTATCATAAGTCTAATTAATGGCTTCCTTCTAAAACGTTCTCATTTTGACGGAGACTTTAATCTGAATGTATTGTATTGTAATTTCCATATTTACCAGAACAGAGTTTAAGATCGCTATCTTATTTATGTGGTGAGATTTTACTGTAATTAAAATTGAATTATATATTTTTTTTGCTTTCGTAAAAACACATTTTCACTTTACATCCATACAAAATAGCATATACTTTGATTTTGAAATTTTTCAAACCGACAGTATTATTATAAAAATAAATCTTTATCAATAGATTACAGTCATGTGGTTTAGGTTTTATACATTTTGACATGACACATGAACTTTGTAAGAAAAAAGTAGAATTTAGTAGTATATTATTAAAATTATTATTTTTAAAGTACAACTTGTAAACGTCACGAACATTGAATTGCTCAATTTGGACAACGAACAATCTTTCTGTTCTTCCATTCTGTTTGCTCGAGCATTCTTTAGGCTGTAAGTTTTGCATGAGTTATGGCTTGTTGTTTACGAGAGTTTCTATCTTTTTTTTATTCTGACGCATTAGGTCACCTTTTGCCGTACAAAATTTGTGAATGATTTTTTAGTATAAAGACTGAGGTTAAATTGGTTTAATTGAAAAGTAACTTTATTCACTATTAAATAGTGTTTAGTTTTTAATATAAACTGGTCACTAAAAAAATAGTGGCCAGTCTCATTTCTAATGCTTTATTTTAATTTAAAAATAGAATTCCTACCGAAATGTAATGGAATAACCTATTTTTTTTTTTTCGAATTAATGTTCATATTGTTTTCAAAAGCAATACATCGTTGTCTAGACTAAAATATAAATACAAGAACCAAAGTGTGAAATTTTAAAAGTATGTGCCAGTTGTTCGTTTTCCCAGCGTGGCGGGCCGACTAGACGGTACGCTAACACACAACATTATGCTGCAGTTAGTTGATATAAACCGTTTGTTAGCTACCCTGTATGATTTATACTGGAGTATAAGTTGCTCTTATTTTGTCTTTTATTAGAAAAATAAATACTGAAATTTGTGTGTATTATTTAGGGGTATAGACATAATTATACCTAAACATAATTATGGCTTACCCAATTTTGGGAAATCTTTTCCGGTAAATCTTGTATCACTTTATATATTCAAAAGGTTCTGAAATTTTGTAGGAGGTAGGTATTCACTTATTTAATAAGTAGTTATACACCATCTAATCTTTATTTTCTATACTAGCGACTAAGTAGTTGACACCGGAACATAAGTTCAAATTAAATAATGAAATCTATAAACATCATTTTAATTATCTCATAAATTTGTCGTTACCGGGTTTAAAATGTGCCCACTTTGGTTGTCTCAGTCTTAAATTCACATTTTTAACCCTTTCATTGCTGTCTGTATCTAACAATTTCAGTTTTAATGTACGTATTTTTCACAGTCAGTAATTTAGTAGGTTATAAATCCAGATATACCTATTACCGAATTTTATGTGCCCCTGAGATATAATGGCGGGGTACGTTATTTATGTCTTTATAACTAGTTTGCGTGCGCTATAGTAATATCGGACCACGTGTCTCGTACAGAAATGTATTTATTGCCTACATGTTACGTAATGCAAAAATTAAAGCATATTTTTCACAAATTATTCACATAATAATTATTCAAGAACTCGCTTATTGTCATTAGATGCCTTGTAAAGTGAACAAGGCATCTAATGACAATAAATATTAATATGGAATTTGCGTCTTGTAATTATATTTTAGTGAGGAACGTCACAAAGAACCAATCAGAAGCAAGTAAGGCATTTAACGCCATATAGTAGAATTTAAAATTGCTTATCTTATGTTGTATTACCAAATTATATGCCACACGGCATTCGAATCAAAATCTGAAGCCAATGTTAAATTGTAGTGTGCAATCTAATTTGAACTGTGTTGTTTAATAGAGTCATCGTATTTTTATTAGCGGATGCAGTATAATTTTCCTATTTCGAATTTTTTTTATTAATCATAGTTTCGGCAGTATGTTTATCGCGTGCCTCGCCGCAATATAAGTCTGATGGGACCGCGGGCAAGTACTTATGTGAACTCTATTCGGTTGAAGGGTTAATCGTATGAGCATTATTTTAATTATCAAATTACGGACAGTTAGAAAAAAAATTGGTGAATAGCATATGCAATTTAGAATATGTCTTCTCGATTCCGACCGAATAGAGTTAGTAAAACATTTTTGAAAATAAAATTGCTTGAATCTTCAGCAACAGTTAGGTTGTTTTTATTATATGTACGTATACAATATAATTTTTTATGAAGCCATATATATGTAGAGTACACTAATAACGTTCACACGCACTTTATACTATCGCATTTGTTCTAGTGGCTTCGTTTAATAACAAAAAAAAGTAATTTAATTAGGAATAGAATAAAGAAAAAGAGGCACCTTAGACCTTATACATGGATATGAGGTCTAAGTAGGCGCCTCTTTCTCCCAAATAGGCCACAGTTTGTTAATGCCATTAGTTGATATGACTGTTTTATTAGAAAGACTTAAGATTAACTCACAAAATCTAACTAAGCTGAAATTTGAAAAAATATGTGTCGGTATAGCGTGCTACGCGACAGTCTCGGCCTACGGTCCGTTCGGTAACCACCTCGCCTGATGAAGGGTTATGCGTTTGAAATATGATGCCATTATACTCAAGTGTTTCTTCTGAGGATTATCTACGGGAGATTGGAGTTGGGCTGTGTTGTTGTATTAACCCTGCTTTGAAGATTATTCGAAGACAATTAGGTAATGGTGTATTTAGTATTGAGACGTAGCAGAATTCAGCCCAGCAGTGATGATCATACTTTAGTACCGGTAAAGATTTAAACTTATATGTAAGTTCCATTGAAATAGTTATTTTAGATCGGATTTTGTTTACGAATTTGAATTTAAGATAGGTTAATGAGCTGATGATGTTGAAATTTTAAAAGAAACAGTACTATTTGGTACCTACCTACTGAAATATTTGTCATATTTTATTTAAATCGCAAAGTAGTATAAAAAGCATGTTGTATTATTTTGATTGTAGTTTTTTGCTACAAATATACAAATTTTGTATTGTTTCTTATAAGGGGGATGTTGTTTACAAAATCAAAAGGCCATGATTTTCGGATTATATTCTAAAGTCTTCTCTGGCGTCAGCAAACTAATAAAATTTTGAATGCTTTAGTTTTGTTTTCAATCGTCTATTGGCTTCATTGTCGTGTTGTTACCAGCAAAATGCTGGCCAACGGTAATTATGATGGCATTTCCCGTGGGTACATGTTGATTTACCACCTCCGTAATTGTGCCTTACACGTCGGTGCTGCGGACTGCGGAACCGGGTTATTAGGGTTCCCGCGGTCTCACCATCGAATTGAATTGATATTTGGGTTATTTTGGCCACAAAAACCTGTGTGACTGAAGTTGTTTGGGATTCTGTTTTGATAACTATAGTGTTATGTAAATAATAAGCCTTGAAATCTGTAAGTAAATAAAGGCTAAGCTTTCATAACTACCTGAAAATTTCAAAGTTAAGCGTAAATTAAACTTTTTGGCAATTCGTAGATCTGGTTGGCGCTGAAGTCAATAATTTAAAGCCCTTACAATCATAATCCTAGGTTTAATGCTAGGACGAGTATTTTTAAAAATAAGCCTTTTCTAAATCAACTTCATTGGGGTGTTCTGAAAAAGTCATGACAATTGTACCTTAGGTACAGTACCTATACTGTATACATTATTTTATTTACATCGTCAGTATCTCACAGTACCTTATATGCCTGACAGAATTGTGATCGACATATTACAAGAGATCTAGGTACATGTCCAAGACGATTTTTGTGTACTTATATGTGTCATGTACATATTAGGTACATTAGACACCGGTAGCCACTTACTGTCAGGTGGGTTGTTTACATGCCAACTCTTACCATGAAATTAACATCCTGTGAAATAATGTCTGAGAAGTTTTTAAAAGAAGCAATTAATAGTCATTTCTAATGGCAAACTAATTTCTAGTGGACTAATTTCCTTAACACGTGGTCGATATATCTTGTTGTATTCAAGTATTTACTTTTGAAAATTAAAATTGTTGTCAGAACTTTTTCCAAGTAAGTTCGCAATATGAGTTTTTACGTAGGTATATATAGTTTGTCTATATATACCTAAAATGAAATCTTTGTAATGGCATTTTTTTTATTTTGGCCAAAATGGTGGTTCTGCCAAATGAACTTATTAGTATCGATATGACAGCTATGTAACAATCATTAGTGCTATAGAAATTAGACATGATATCAAAACTATGTAAAATCATTTTTTTTATTTTCTTGTTGAAGTCTTCTTGGTAGATAACAAAACAACCCTCCGAACCGGTGGTAGATCCATTAAAAATAACTTCATTTTGACGATTCAAGTGTCATTTAATGATTTATTTATTTTATTATTCGAACAAAGTATTTATGAGTTTGAGTTTGAATCTATTGCATCCTTCATATAAATGATAAAACTTATGGAGAGAACTTATTGCAGTTCATACTTAAGATTTGAAACATGTTTTAACCCTTTGTACTAATAATACATAGATACACATTTGGTGACAGATTGACGTCCTATTTGATGTAATGGTAGACGATGGTAATGGTAGGCAGTGGCTACTACACCAAGAGTTCCGGCTTCGATCGCCGGGCAGTTCAAACTTTTTGTGCTTGAACATTTGTATTGGTCTGGGTGACTTTCGGGGCACGAATGGTTAATGGTATATTACACATTGACTAAAGTCGTAAATTTATCATTGTGTATTTATTATATAGTAGCATTTATAATTTATATAGTTTTAATTTAACTAAGATTTTTTTTCTTTTATTTTTCTTAAAAAGAAAACTTTTTCTTAGCCATTCTGAAGCTTTAGGTAGGTATAATAAATAATGTATCCTCATCAATATTAAGCGAGTGCTGCTCTACATTTTTTATTCGCGTTGTAACGCGTTAATATGCGCGACAGGTAATCTTGGTGTAATTGTTGGGGCAGATGGATTTATAAGTACGATGTGGAAAGGTCTGCGATGTAATTGTAGTGTACCTAGATCTTAATCTACATACGTTAACTACTGGAGATGGATTAGTAGGGCTACTCGATAGGAATTGGGTATTTGA